>BQNB010023962.1:0-59633 GCA_026074375.1 Tanacetum coccineum | reverse complement strand
ATCATCACAGATCTAAACTCGGAAACAAAAATCTCAAACTCGGAAAAATAAACTTAAATCTGAAAAGAACCTAAAGAAACATATTCAATAGATCTCAGTTTATTTTCATGCTTGCTCAATAAAATCCAAGATTTTGAGATGCTCGAACACACAAAAAAGTCATCACAGATCCGAACTAGATCTACATCACAACCATCCCAACTCAACAAATCCAAGACTATCCTAGTTCCCATCGTTCTCTTAATATAACATCACACGTAACTGATTCAAAAACGTAAAACAAATCTACAAACAAAATCAAAATAAAGAAAAGAAAAGAAACCTTTCTGTGATAGTTTTGATATCTTTCGTATGTAACTGGTGTGTGATAGTTTTGTTTCGTGGGTTTCAAGAGTCAAAGTAAGGTTGTATGTATTTCGTGTGTTTGTGGTTAGTTTGGTACAAGATCATAAACCATAGGAGCTTATTTTTTTGTTTGTGTGACTGAGATAAGGGGTTATAAATGCGAGTGTGAATTTTAGATCTGTATTTTATCCTAAAGGAAAAAAAGAGGCGTGTTTTATTTTTTTGGTCTAGGGTTTGAGTTGCGTGTGGAGGAGTGAGTGGTTTTATATCTGATTTTTGGGCAATCAAATAGATAGTTGGACTGTGTTTTAATCATGCTTATGTTGGACTGAAAAGTTTTTGGGCCTAGTTCTTATATGAATCCGAAAATTACATTACTTTGTGTTGGGCCTCATAAAATCTGAATATAATAAAAATTGGAAAGTTGGGCTGAGTTGTGTGTTATCTACCGAAAACATAAAAAGCGAGATAAGGTCCTGAGTTTTTATGTTGTACCAAAATTAGCAACACAACATATGGGCTGTTGATATTTTGAAAGTGAGCCGTATGTTTGATAGTGTGTGATATCCGAATATTGTTAACGTGTTTGGAATAAGTAGAAAGTTTTGATATAATCTTTGGTCCACGAGGGTAGATAATTCGAGCGTCTTTTCTTGTGAGTTGTACGGAATTTTTATCATTTTCGGTATTCATTTCTCTTGTATTCGTTTGATTATCGAGTTGTAATAGATTGGTTCTTCATATTTGATTTCATCGATTTTGAAGCTACTATAGGATCACTCTTTCGGTTTCATTGAATTTGCGTAGTAGTTTTACTTTGCGAAAAACGTCTAAAAACGCTTGAGAATTGATTTTGGTCATATTTTCGGTTTTATCGATCTTGTGATTCATTTTCGATTTAAATTTGGTAAAACTCACATTTTCGGTTGTTTCAAAATTGTGGAGATCATTTTCAAACGTGTTCTTAAAACGCATCAATTTCATCGAAATTGTTCACTTTACGGTTTTATCGTATTGTTGATTCATTTTTGTTGGATACTTTCTAGAAAAAAAATACAATACAATCTTTGATAATCTCGAGTAGGATTTGTTAATTTTTAGTGTTTACCGAAAATTGAACTCACATAGGAAAGTTGTGCGTACAAGATACGTTTTCGGTCTTAAAAAGCTAATATTCAATTGAAATTGATCAATTACGGTTTTATCGTAATCTTGATTCATTTTCGATTGATATTTTTGTGAAAACTGAGATAACTGCGAAAGATTTGGGTTCGTGAGAAATTGGAGTCTTAGGCTCGAGTTGGACATTATTTTGGAATCTTCATTTGTGATTGTGTTTGTGATATATCAAAAAGAAAATGGAATCGAAAGATATGGTATCTTCATGTTTGGATAAAGACGAACAGGAATTGCAACGACTGTGTGAAATAAAGAAAGAAATAAAAAGAAATTCGACAACATTTTTCATAACTTTCAGAAATGCATTCATGGTCTACATCCAGACTAGTTTCATCAGAGTGGGGAATATGCTTTTCAGTTTCTCTTTGGAGAAAAGTTTCAATCCTTCAAGGAAATATTTGATAATAACATAGATCAACTAAAGAAACAACTTGACAAAGAGGAACTTTATGAGTGTGATTCAAAGACATGTTTGGTAGTGCTTAAGAAACAGTTTGAGACATTCTTTGATCCCAAGTCTTCTTTGTCTTATTCTTATCAATATCAGTCGAATCTTGCACTTCAAAAGAAAAAATTTCAAGAGTATGCTCACTATACTTCTGAGAGTCTCAAAGAGACAATTCTATCTTACCTTAATTCTATCGAAAAAAGGATTGATGAAAGAGCATGTCATGAAGAAGAATTGCGGATAACCGAAAAAGGTGTCAAAGACAAACAGGCAAGATTAGAGATGAAGAAACAAGAAACAGTGGTCCAGAAGAGTGAATGCAGTAGTCGAGGGGATAATTCGAATGCTAAGAGAGAAAAACAAAAAATAAAAGAGAACTGCAACAAAACTTTTCAAGAACTTAAAAAGGTCGTGTTTGTTCTAAATCCAAGGGTATTATTCGCAAATGAGAATGAACTTGCATTTGAGGTACTCTTTGGGGAGGATTATGATTCTTTTGTATACAAGTTTTATCATAACCTAGCTCGACTAGAAAACCAAATGAGCTGTGTGGAATTTCATGAGTGTGACTCAAAGACATATTTGATAGAGCTTAGGAAACAGTGTGAGGCATTTTTGACAAACATGAATCCAAAATCTTTGGATTTTTCTATGTTTTCATACTACTTATAAGTGTTTCAAAAATACACTCACCATGACATTAAGAGTATGAAAAATATGCTTGTTCGTTACTTAAATGTTATTGAGAAAGAAATTGATGCAAGAGCACATCATGAAGAAGAATTAGCAAGAGCGTATGTTAGCAGGGTAAATGAAAGAACGATGTAGACACAAGAGGGAATGGTTAATATAGTAAAGGATAAATGTGATGATGGTTTGGTTGTCAAGGCAGGAAGATGGACAGAATCAGAAATGATGGATGAATGCAGTAAATCAGTAAATGATACACGGGCTGAAGGTGCAGATATCAGACTCTCCAATGACACAAAGTCATTGCATGAGGTACAATCTACTGCTGCATACAATGTGATTACTAATGACAGACAGCAAGCTGAGCAACCTAAATTCATTAATGAAGGAAAGGTTGACCAGGATGCTGAACAATGTCTAGACACACGTCCTTTGCTTGCTTTCATAATTGGGAACAAAACAACTGAATCTTTAAACCAAACTCTTGAGTCTGAAAATGATTGTCTCAAAAAGACCATTGCAAAGTTACAAAAGGATTTTTCAAAACTAGAGGCACAAAGTATTGCTTTTGAAATAGCACTTCAGCATAAGTCTCAAGAAAATAATTCTTTGAAAACATTGCAAAAAGAAAATGAGAATTTTTTGGCATCATTGCAAATCGAGAATGCTCATTTGAAACAGACTTATAAAGATTTGTTTGAGTCGGTCCAAAGGTCAAAAGTTGAGACTAATCAATGTGATGAAGTCAAAGTTAACGTCAATTTTGATGAGATTGAAACTAAAAACATTGAGTTGGAACATCAAGTAGCTTCATTGCTTAAAGAGAATGAACACTTGAAGTTGGTTTACAAGAATTTGTTTGACTCAATCAAAAAGCCACGAGTTCAAAAAGAAAATTTGAGGGCAACATTGTCTGAATTCTCGGTTAATCACATTTTTGGGAAAGAAGATTCCTCTCCAAGCTTAATTAATGAACTTGAAAAGGAATCGGGGGAGAATATTTGTGAAAATGCAAAATGTGAGTTTCAAACAAATATTGTCGAGCTTGAAAAGGTTTTAACTCAAAAGACAAAAGATTTTGATGATGCCAAGCTTGAATTGTCAAACAGAACAGCTAAATTTGAGGCGTATTTTGAAAAACTTGAAAAAACGAAAGTTGTTCTTAAACGACAATTGGCTCGTAAGGTTGATGATTCTAAAGCTGAAAAGGATCAATTTTTGAAAGAAATGAATCATTTGAGAACTCAATTGGAAAATCTAAAAGGAAAGTCTGTAGAAACTAAGTTTGATAAATCTTCAATTTTGGGAAAACCGTCAGCTGATAAACTGTTGATAAACTCTTAAATTTCAAAATCATGGTTTTCTCCTAAAGTTGTTGTCCAAAAGGGTTTGTCAAAACCAGTCACTGCACAGTCTTTGCTTAAAAATGAAAAAGATCGGCTTTTGAAACGAATTACATTTTTAGAATCAAAATTGGCATCACAAGATATTCACTCTTGTCAAAAAAATATCATGAGTTAAGAACTTTGCATAATGCTTTAAAAGTAAGGTTTGATTCTCTTAATCGAAAAAGGAGGGAAACCGATGTTTCAAAATCTTCAAAACCTAAAGTAAGTGTTTCAGAAAAGGTTCACACGGGTGAATCCTCAAAACCGTTTTCAGAAAGGGTTTCTCAGTTTACAACCTATTCTTTACAAAAAGATATGAAGTTTTCTAAGAAATCTCAAAGTTTTAAAACAATTACTCCTCAAAAGCGTTTTAGGACAAGAGTTTCAAATGCAAAGAAACAATCTTTTGAAACATCACACTCTCGTTTTACACAGGTAAAACAAGTGTGGATGTCAATTATGAAATCTCAATCTTTTGAAGCATCTTCTTCTCAAAAGAGGTTTAAGACAAGAACTTTAAAAGGAAAGAATCAAGTTTTTGTAACTCCACGCTCTCGTTTAACACCGGTAAAACAAGTGTGGAGACCAAAGCAAAGTCATTTGAAAACTTTCAAATATTCTAAATCAGAAATGCTTTCAATACAAAACAAGAATGACTCGGCTTTGAAAAACAAAAACAAAGGAAGATTTTCAAATGCTTCAAAAATGAATTTTCAGAATAATACATCAAATGACAATGACAACTAGAAATCTTCTTCGTCAACAAGATTTAAAATTTCACATGAAACACCGAGTTTCAATAACAAATGGAAAATCAAAAAGGATTTTAAATCTCCGTTGATTCCATGAGAGTTGTTTTCAAATGAAACATTGATTTCAAGTCATCATTGGAACTCAACGTCTTTACATCGACTTGACACAACTTTTAATTGGTTTTCAAAATTTGGTAAACCCGTTAGCACCGTGCTTAAATGGGTTCCAAAGGTTGTTGTCTAAATTCGATGTCATAATAGCTTGTAATCATTTCATATTGCAACCCGTGCCTCAAATAAAAGGAAAATGTTTGTTTTTGTGCATTTATCCTAACAACGAAAAGAGAAATCTTTTCGGTCTTGAGCTATTCAAACAAAACATTCAAAGTTTTGTAGCTCAAGTCAATGGTTTGTAATCAAATGTCAGTTTACAACCCGGTTTTCAAATAAAAGAAAAGTGTACATTTCAGTGCGCTTTATCTTCAAAAGAAGAGAAATCTTCTTTGTCCCGAGCAATTTTTTATCAAAACCTTTTCAAAAAGTTTGCTCGGGACATACGACTTCTAAGTAAATGTCAGCTTAGAACTCGTTCTTCGAATAAAGGAAAGTGTACATTTTTGTACATTTATCCTCACAATGAGAAGCTTATAACTTCTCGGACTTGAGCTATTTCATTAAGATATTCCAAATCTTGAGCTCAAGAAAAATGGTATACAAAAGTTTAAACACAAATTTTCAAGAATTATTCAAAAAGATTTTTCAAAATCTTTCAAATTGTGTGTTCAACACTCCATTCCTCAATAAACTTTTTGATTTATGCTATTTTTGAGGGGGAGTTTTTCAAAAGTAAGCGTTTAATGTTGAATAATTTTTGATATAAAAATAGTTGTTTTCAAGTGTGTTTATATCGATAAGCGTGCAAATGGTGAAGATTGTGTCCGGTTACAACCGTTTCCTGAACTTATCAGGATGAGGAGTGAACAATTTACTGACATTACGTTTTAGATATCAACATGCTTTGAACAACTAGTTTTTTCAAATTTGTTTAAAAACATCCAAAAAAGTTCCAGATACTAAAGCATGCTATATCGTTTTCTCCCATGTCGCTTTTAATAAAACTCATATAGATATTTTAATCATTGATATCAAAAATTATATGTGTGAGGTTTCTTCGATTCACGATCTTGGGAGGTCGGGGATGATGGAAATAAATGAAAGCTATTTTAGAGAGAGAAAGTAGTTATTATTGAATGATTAGTGAAAAATTACAATTATGGAGGTTCACCCTCTATGGAAGATTAGAGGGTAGGTATTTATAGTCAAAATAAGCCATCTTTGGGTAATTACATTTGAGATTCTTGTGTTTAAGGACTATTTAGAACTAATGTAAATTCAATTTAGACATTATATTTTTAATCTAACAAACTTCCCCCCATCATGGTGGTGGCACATGGCATTACTTACAATGTTATCTACAAAGTAAAATATAAGTTTCCAGGCTTGATCTTTCCATTTACTTACAGACGATACAATGATACTTGGATAAACAGAGTTATACATGTTTAAATTTGCTTTCGTCATTCTATTCTTTTTGTCGAATTTCCGAATCAACTTCCCCCCAAAACCCAGCATTTGTAATGTAAGCGATTCTGAAAACTCTGATGTAGCTACATAGTAGAAGAAGTATAAGTTTAGAAGGAAACATATAGAAGTAGACGTTTAGAAGTAGAAGATAGACATCACGAGGATTCGAAGAAGCAGGAAGAAGCAATCACATCAACATAACTGCTTATCTTTTGTATGAATATCTGTTGGGGGCACATGCAAAGGAATTCAGCAACAACTTTTACGTATGCACATCTTCACAACATTTCTTCCCCGATTAATGATATCTATCGAATACTTCCTTTTCTTTCCCTTTTGATGCATTCGATGACCATCGAAAAAAATCATAATCTGAGTACGCCTGAATATTCGATAGAACAACCATGTGTGAAGTAGAATAAAGTCAGTTAAGCATAATAATCAACTGCCGATAAAGAACCTATATTTGTCTCTTCTCTGCCTAATTTAATTCCAACCTCGCATTTTGTCGGCTCTCTGTAATGTCCATGACGGGAGAAACTCACTATGCACAAAATCGATGATACTGAAGTAACATCCCTAAAGTTGTGCTTAAGCTTGTATACTTTCAGAGAATCACTTGACTATTCTCAAACTTCGTGAGTCACTGGTGCACTATAACGTAAATCCTTAAAGTGATAGCTACTTTGTGGATTTAAAAGAGAGAAAGAATCACAAAAGTAAACCACGATATTCAAGTCTTATGGACAATCCTTATATGCTCGAACAAGTCAACTTCATTGCAGAGGTAGAAAGGCCAAAAGATGAAATAAGTACACTTCCCCGTGACATATTACTTCAATCCCGAATAAGTAATAAAGAATCAACTCTGTAGTTATTTGTTGCGATTAAATCCCCGAGAATAGCCTTTTGAATGGTTTTCGTGAATCTTTTATTCGGATCGTTTTAAGCAATAAGTGATGTTTTTGTTTTTGCGTTTTTAGCCATAATAATCCAGCCCATTTACTTAAAAATTCGCAGTCTACTTATGAGCCCAATTTCAAACACTATAATCGGCCTAATATAAATCTATAGTCAACCCACATCTATTTTCGTTAAATATATCTTTCAGCCCAGTCCATTAGCATTTCTTTTGAAGGCCCAACATAGATTTATAACATCCTACATCTCAGTAATAAAAAAACCACACACACGCAAACCCTATCTCAAAATATCCGCCCCCTTATCTCTCCAGATATAGCACACATCAACCAATGATAAACATCGATCCAACATCTGCCGCATCTCATCTCTAAGGATCAATTTCCATTTAAATCTCAATCTAAGAACAACCACAGTACAACCTTGTACCTCTGATCAAAACAACATCAACAATAATAGAGCATCTCCTTCACTTTCAGTCACAATGAATCAAGAATAAGCGTTTTGTCTTCTCTTTAAGGCTCAAAGATCTTGTAACAACCAAGGTCTCAGGTTGGTTGTTTTTCTTGTTTTTTTATTTTAATCAACGAAACAAAAAGTAAAATAATAACAGAATTTGTTATGACTCTTTCTTTGATTTTCGGATAGTGAAGGACAAGGTTAACTTGTCACAGATCGATGATGAATGTTTCTTTTCGTGTTTGTATATGTTAAAGATCATAACTTTGTAAAACACGAAAGATATAACTGAGATCTTGATTAGAGTGTTTGTCTGTTCAGTTTCGAGTCTAATTGTGAGATAGAAATGAGTTAAGGTTGATTGTATGAAGGTGAAAGGATTTAGAATAGTTTGGATTTGTTGGTGGTTGTTTGATGTTGGATTTGAGTTGTGATGTTGAATGATTGTGATTGCGATTGTATCAAATTTGTGCTTCTCTTAATTTTCGGTTTAGATCGAGTTTGCTGAGTTGATTCACTTGATTTGTAGATCTGTTGTAAACTCGGTTGTCGAGGTACATTCTCGAAATCGAATTTGTAACTTTCTTTAAACATTGTAAATGATTATTTGTTGTAGATCTGAATCTTGTGTAAAAATCATTCTCGGAACCATTTTCGGACACTAAGTCAGAAACTCTGAATAAGCAGTTAGAGTTCCGAGTTTGATCATAACTTCCGAGATTGACCGTTGACCAAAGTCAATGTCGAATTTTAACCATTCTGAATTTGTGAAATCAGCAGTTTATATTGAAATTTCATCTAAAATAACGAACTGATTCTGACCAATCGAGTTTGAACACGTCTTACGATAAAACCGTAAGCAGTCAAACTCGATCAAGTCAAACATATCGAAAATAACACAAACTGATGTAACAATCTGAAGTTACAACCAATCTACTGTATGACTGAATCGAAATTGCATAGGCTGACAGCATACAAATCATAACCGAATAAGCTGTACACATCAGAACTGGACCGAATAAGCTCTAAATAAGCTCCTGATCAGAATAAGCCGAATCTTAATAAGCTAAAAAACATCACGAATTGTTCCTGCAGCTCTGATACCACTTGTGAGGTTTCTCGATTCACGATCTCGGGAGGTCGGGGATGATGGAAATATATAAAAGCCATTTTAGAGAGAGAAAGTAGTTATTATTGAATGATTAGTAAAAATTACAATTATGAGGTTCACCCCTCTAAGAAAGATTAGAGGGGGTATTTATAGTCTAAACACAAGCAATCTTTGGGCTAATTACACTTCTAGTCCTTGTGTTTTAAGACTATTTAGAAACTAATGTAATTTCCATATAGACACCATATTTTTAATCCTAACAATATGGTATTCTATTTTTGAGGGGGAGAAAATTGGATTAAAAAGTGATCTAAAGACTCAAAGTGCAATCAAATCTTTCCTCCTTGTGCAAAAGTCTTTCATTTATGATGCATAAGTGTAGGGGGAGTATTTCTCAAAAGTGAAACTTTTAAAGTGTTAAAAGTTTTGATTTATATCAAACACTTTGATTGATTTTCAAAAGGTTTTATGGTTCTGATCTTAATACCCAACAACCAACTACCTCACAATGATCAAAGAAGAAATAAGGTGGTAAGGTTAGGTATTATCCTATGATCCAACCAGAACCAGAGGGATCTACTCAGAGACATTCCATAGATAGAATAAGAAGTCCTTAGGTATGATGGAGTAGAATGAAAATGGGAATAATGTCAACTAAGGCATGAGCTATCATCGGAACAATCACAACATGATGACAGTAATGACGTCTTGGTGGACATTGAAGGGGTTGAAGAATGAAAAAGAAATAATGTGTAAAGGGTGAAAAGAAATAAGCCCGCCACAAACATTAGGCAGAAACCGGGTCAATACATAATCTATCGAATATCACAAAAATGATATTTGGTATTGAAGAAAGACATCATGGACCCAGTGATGCAATGTACAACCCTTCCCAGCCACTCAAGATTCTCTCAAAAGAATTCTTGTTTCATTGTCACGGAGATTAAATGCATAATCTATTGACTTCTCACTTCGAGATTGTTGATATTGAAAAGGTGGCAGTCTGCTTCAGCCTCCGATCACTAAAACCAAAAAGCACTAATTGAGTCTAGAGCCTCACATAGGACACAAAAGTACATTTGTATTGAACATCAATGATACAAAAGGTACAAGAGTTGCTTATATGTCTATGTGACATTGCATGTCTTTGTGACATTGCATGGAACATTCAATAGTGATACTTTAATAAAGTATTCACGATGATGAATGAAAATCCTACCAGTGCTAACATCAAGCCAACGCTGAACGTAGGTCACTAATTTGAAAATGATTGCTTAATGATTCATTTTAGTGTTAACTAGCAATCTAAGTGATCTAGTAGTTATCGTGTTCTTTCAGAATTTGTTTTCAAAAAACACAAACAACATTTCCTTGATTTATTCAAGTGAAGTGTTGGATTACCAAGGTCACTTATGATGTCACATGATTAATGAGGGGAAATTGTTAGGATTGAAGTTAGTAGTTGACTCTCATGCTTAGACTGACTTCACTATCAAATATTCAGGTGTAACAAGATTATGATTATGTTTGATGGTCATCAAATATAATCAGGGGGAAGAGAAGTGTTCCAGCTGAATATTTTGTTATAATGCAACAATTCGGGGGAAGAAATGTGTACATCCGGGACTTAATTGACTTTGGTGTATACATCATTCAGGACTTAATTGATCTAGAGGTTATAGTTTATATCTTCTATGAGTTGTCTGTGTGAAGTATGTGTTACGAATGGTTATATGTTTGGGGGGAAGCAGTTGTACTGCTTGTAGTCATGCAGTACGAACTGGGGGGAAGTCAACTGGGGAGATACATTTATGAACAACAACATCAACAACATCTCTACCTTTCAGAAGCAAGAACACCGTCATATTCATATCTTCATTTCTCATACTCAAAGTTCAAAGATACACTTCCGTAACTCTGATAAATCAAAGAACTTCCTCAAATCATCAAGTTGTTGATCAAGACAAAAGTTCTACATAAGGGAGATTGTAAGCTATCAAGAAAGTATGACTATGTTGGTTAGAAGCTTCAAAAGACAAATCAAGATGAATTCACGGTAAAGAATGATGATATGAAAAGATCTCAAAGGCAAAAGACAAAAGGAAAATGGAAAGATCAAGATAAAGATCACTAGAGCATGATTAGAACAAGACCACTATTACACATCAAGACTCAAGACAAACGAGCATTAACGTCACAAGAGAGATCTCAATGATCATCCTTTAGGGGGAGATTGTTACGAATAAGAAAATGATGATCATTAATGCAATCAAAGAGAGATCTCAATGATCGTCCCTTGGGGGAAGATTGTTAGGAATGATAAAAGTGATGATCTTATTGAGATAAAAGTCTTGTAATAAATAGAGAAATAATATTGTGTAATAGGTTAGGTGATAGGCTCATGACTTAAATAAAGTCATGAGACCCGACAAATAGCTAAAAGCTAAGAGACAAGAGCTCCTTGCTCTTCATTGTATTTAGGTATAAATATCCCTCCCTACCTCATTAGTGAGGGGGTCTTCTCTAATCAATCTAATCTTACTTCTCTAATCCTTCTTCTCCCTCTTTCTCTCTCTAATTTCTATCTTTCTCTTTCTCTCTCTAAATTCTATAAGCATACACACTACACTTAAACACACACTCTATTGCTTATTGATCCTAAATTCAAGACCTAACAGATGCTAAGTTAAATTTTGTGGAAGAACCTGTGGAAATGTTGGAAAGAGAGTTTAAGAAGTTGAAGCGTAGTAGGATTGCCATCGTCAAGGTTCGGTGGAATTCGAAACGTGGTCCTAAATTCAGATGGGAACGTGAAGATCAAATGAAATTGAAGTACCCGCATTTGTTTAGTGATGTTAGTAGTTGAATTTTGGGGACGAAATTCTTTTAAAGGGGGTAGAATGTAACCTTTGCCCTTTTGTGTTCTGAATATTCCATTTATAGTCCTTTGACTATTTGACTTTGGTCAGTTTATTCAGATTTGTACCGGGGGTGGGGGGGTGGGTCCTTGGGGGTGGTCTTCTCGTAATCAATCTATAGATCATTTTCTAATCTTCTGTCTCCCCCCTCTTTTCTCTCTCTAATATTCTATCTTTCTCTTTCTCTCTCTTATTCTATAAGGAACACACGACACTTTAAACACACACTCTATTGCTTATTGTTTCTAATTTCAAGCACACCCTAAACAGTTGATTATTCAAAACATGAATAACTCTATGAGTACTTTGTACACGAAAACAGTTTTTCAGTTTCTACAATCCAAGGTCTCTAGCTGGGCACCAGTTCAAAAACTACTTCCATTTTGTTTGATAATACCAACACCGGACAAAAGTTTGTATTCCTATAAAAACTTCAACAAAAGTATGGTAATTTTAAAGAGAATTTATAAAAGGAGATATCTTTTAAAAGGCAAAAAAGATCAATTTGATATAACTTTGATGCTTTGCATCCAAAAAAAGAACTTGCCCCTCTTTCCGGGGTTCAAGTGGGGGGGGATAATAAATTAGGGTTTTTTGTGTTGTTAGTTTAGTATTTTTTTTGTAATTTGTTTGTAATGCATATTCAAAGGGGCCTCTTTCGAGGAAGGACGTCGTCTATCCATTTCCATTTTTATAAACCTTTACGAGGAGAAACTTTGTGAAATTTATTGAATATAGGGTCTCTACATAATGAGGTTTAGTGAATAAAAATGAAATCAATTTTCAAACAAATTAGAAGGACGCAGTTAGGTGCAGTTTAGTAGAGTTAAGCTTAGAAAGTTAGTTAGGCAAGTTGGGATGGGTTTTTTTTGTTTATTGGTTTGTTGTTCTGTATTTTTTTTTTTTTTTGGTGGTTCTTTTGACAGGTTTTTGCTTTTTTTGCTTTATTTGTGTGTTCACCGTTCTTTGGCCAATGTATATTCACTTTATTTATTATTTTTTTTTCTTTGTTTTTTTTTTTTTTTTTTTCAGTTTTTCGTTGTTCAACCCTGCGTGTTACTTTTGTTTGTAGGGACCAAATAATAAGAATTCAATAGCTATTGTTTTTGTTGGTCTGATTTTCCTGACGTTTGCAACCCTCCAATGTTAAATGTAGGAAAAAGAAAAAAAGAAACTAACAGAGAAGGAAAAGAAGAAGAAACCAAAAAGAAAGTTCCTTTTTTTTATTTATAAAGAAAAAGAAAAAAAAAAAAAGTAAAAGAAGGAAAAATATAAGTGATAATCTTTTTGTTATAAGTTTAAGATGAAAAATAAGAAGAAGAAAGAAGTAGAAACAGAAAGAAAGCAGATAACGATAAGAAAATAGTAAAAAAAAAAAAAAGTAAAGAGCTGAAAGAAGTGAAGATAAAAAAAAAAAAGGGATATACCGAGAGAAAGAATAAGACACACTGCTAACTGTTGAAGAGAGTCGGTTGAAAATGAAAAAAAAACAAGAGAAAAATAATGATAAACCGGTTGATTATTCAAAACTGAATAAACTATATGAGTACTTTGTACCACGAAAACAGTTTTCTACAGAACAAGTCTACTGGGCACCAGTTTCAAAACCATCTCTATCTATGTATGTTAAAACCAACAACAACAAAAGTTTTTCCTAAAAAAGTTCCAACTTGATAACTTTGATGCTTGCATCACAAAAAGAACTGCCCTTTCTGGGGTTCAAGTGAAATTAGGGTGTAATGCATATCAAAGGGGATTTCGAGGAAGACGTCATACCATTTTTCAAAAACCTTAGAGAAACTTTCGAATTTATTGAAATAGGTCTCTACAAAGAGGTTAGTGAAATGAAATCAATTTTCAAACAAATAGAAGACGCAGTTGACCAATGTTCTGTAGAAAAGAAATCTTTTAAGATGAAAAAGAAACAACTTTTAATCAACAATGATTGACTCTTGGAGGAAAATATCTCGTGTGTGATATTAAATGTGCTTATTTATGTTCTTTACATAGAGTTGATAATTGTGCAAGTTGTTCTTTTCTTGAGATTGAGCTTTTGAATAAAAAGGAATCAAACGAGTCATTTAATGAGCTTTCAAAAAGCTTTGCAAACCTTGAGAAACATTACATTTCTCTTGAACTTTTTTGCAATATAATAAAGAAGAAATGATTTGTAATGAACCTTGGAAAGTAAATCAGGCGTCATTGATTACTGAAATCAATAACAAATATTTTGAGATAACTGATCTAAAAGCTCAACTGCAAGAGAAATCAATTGTCGTTAATGACTTGTGACAACTGTTAGATACATTGAAAGAGAAGAGTCAAGTGACTCTGGATGAACCTACAAATCTCGATTCTAGGTTTCAGAAAGGTGAGGATGAGAACGTGTCCTTAGCTTTTCAGGTTTCTTCCTTGGTTAAGGAAAGAGAACACATTAAGTTAGAGTACAAAAAGCTTTATGATTCAATTAAGCAGACACGGGCTTAAAATAAACTTACAACTGACTCTTTGAAACAAAGATTTAATGATAAGATTTCTAAAAATGTTATGTTAAGAGCACAGTTCCAAGCAAAGTTTTCTGAACCACAACTAAATCAGAATGGTACAAGTGTGAATACTAAGTTTGCAAAACCTACAACCTCAGGAAATAAACTTTATTCTGTGACTCTGTTTCCAAAACCACAGGTTATTCCTAAAGTTGTTGAGATAAATGATTTATCAAAAACAGTCACTTCACACTTACATACCAACAAGGCAATTAAGAAATGCACAAAAGTTCTTGCCCTAGGTCTGCTTAGGATTGAGACTGAACCAATCAATGCTTACTTTAAGAACAATAGGGTTGTGCATGGAGATTACTTAAAAGTCACTAAAAAGCACTTAGAAACACTACAAGAATTGTTAGAACAGGCTAGAGCGTTGAATCCTACAAATGCAAATATATATTATGCTCATAAGTTTGCTCAGAGAATTCAGGAACTATTAGTGTATGTTAGTGCCTCTTGCCCTTTCACAGTTAGCGGGAATGAAATTGGGCTCCCGCTACAAGTCATAAAAGAAACAATAAGCCTTGCGTTGACACATTAGGTTTTACCAAAAGCAGTGTAATTAACACACAACCGTATGTAGTAAAACAAAATGTTTAAAAGACTGATAACACTTTGTTTCCTTCTACAGGAAGATTAAGCTATACTAATGCTAGCGGATCACAGCCTAGGAGCAATACAAGGAATGATAGGATCCAACGACCATAAAGTAGAAGCGAGAATAATAAAGTAGAAGCCAAACATAGGAAGTTTAAGTCTAGTTCTAATAAAAATAATCATGTTTTGGATTATAATGAAAATGTTAAGAATGTTGTTTTGTCATCGAATTCTCTAAATGTTTGCTTATCTTGTAATGAATGTTTGTTTTCTACAAATCATGATGTTTATGTTGTTAAGTATCTGAAATATGTGAATAAACGTATAAAGGCCAAATCTATGAAACAAAAAGAAAAAATTCAATGGAAACCAACCAGAAGAGTTTTTTTTACTGTGGGACATAGATGGGTACCGATAGGAAGAATGTTTAGTGTGGAAGAAAACACTTGCCTTATTCCTAAAAACACCCATGCCACTATTATGCCTCTAGTAGACAAACTCTAAACCATAAGTGTTCCAGTTGTAGCACCTAACAAAGAAACAAGAATGTGATATTCCATAGCAAAGAAATCTCTAATGAGATCTTACACAAATTGTATGCTCATCCATTCATTAAGCCAAGCTTTGCCTTCGCAAGAAATTATGAATTTCTGGGTCATTTATCTTGAAAGTTTAGATTTATTGGAATAACTTTGGATTGCTAACAATGTGGATCCCAATTAACATTTGGGGATCCAAAATTTTTTATATATTTCCATTTTTTCTTTGTTTCTTTTTGTACAGATTGTCGAGATTGTTCTTTGGTATTTGGATTATGGGTGCTCAAAACACATGACTAGTCAAAGTGATAAGCTCATCAATTTTGTCTACATGTTTATCGGTATAGTTAGATTTGGCAACAATAATTTTCAGCAATCATAGGTATGGAGATTTACAGTTTGGGAATGTTTTAATCATAATAGTCTATTATGTTGAAGGACTTGGGCACAATCTATTTTCAGTCGGACAATTTTGTGATCCAGATCTTAAAGTGGCTTTTAGAAAACATATGTGCTTTGTTTGCAACTTGGACGGTGTTGATCTACTTTTAGGATCTCGAGGCACTAATTTGTACACAATCTCACTGAAAGATATGATGAATTCCTCTCCCATCTGTTTATTATCCAAAGATAAAAAACAAAATCGTGGTTATGACATCGTCGTTTATCTCATTTGAACTTCAATACCATCAATCTGCTTGCAAAACAAGATCTTGTTAGAATGCCTAAATTGAAGTATGCCAAAGATCACTTGTGTTCTGCATGTCAAATGGGAAAAAGCAAGAAAGAATCCCACAAACCCAAACCAGAACCAAGTTCAAATGCAAAGCTTCATACGTTACATATGGATTTGTGTGGTCTAATGCAGGTTGAAAGCATAAATAGAAAAAAGTATATCTTAGTGATCGTTGATGATTATTCCTAGTTTACGTGAGTAAACTTTTTTAGGACAAAAGACGAGACTCGTGAGATTATTATCAAGTTTTTGAAACAAACTCAAGTCTTCAAGCAACAATTCGATATCTTTGTACTAACAACGGGACTGAGTTTATTAATCAGACATTAAGAACATACACGAAAGATGTTGGAATCACTCATCAGACGTCTATAGCAAGAACTCCACAACAAAACGGTGTCGTTGAAAGATGTAATTGTACGTTGGTAGAAGCTGTAAGGACTATGCTTATCTTCTCCAATTCTCCGTTATTTCTATGGGCTGAAGCTGTATCTACCGCTTGTTATACTCAAAATAGATCCCTCATCCATACCCGATATAATAAGACTCCTTATGAACTGCTCAGAGATCAAAAACCATATCTCAAGTTCCTTCACGTATTTGGTGCACTTTGTTATCCAACAAACAACAGTGAGGATCTTGGGAAACTAAAACCAAAAGCAAATATTGGAATCTTTATTGGCTACTCACCATCCAAAAAGGCTTACCGAATCTATAATAAACGAACTCGGATGATAATGGAAACCATTCATGTTTATTTTAAAGAACTAACCCAAATGGCTTCTGAACAATTCAGTTCAGGACTCGAGCTTTATCATTTGACTTCTGGACACATTAGTTCAGGAATCGTACCAAATTAGACCGTTTCAATATCATCTAAACCTCCCTTAAAGAAAGATTTAGATTTGTTATTTTAAACAATGTTCGATGAGTACTTTAAACCTCCACCAAGTGCTATATCTCCAACAATTTTTGCTGTAACTCTACCAATACCAGATATAGCCGGTGCTTCTTCTTCTTCTACTGCCATTGATTAAGAGGCTCCATCTTCAAGTACTTCACCAAACAACAAAACAACAAATTCTCCAATCATTTCTATAAATGTTGAACAACTAATTAATGAAGAAGATGTAGAATTTGACAATGATACTTTTACAAATCCATTTGCTCCTCCATTTACCAGCTCAGCTGAGTCACATCAAGGATTGTAGACACTTCAAATATGCATACTTTCCAATAACTTCAAATATACACAAAAAGGTAGACTAAAGAACATCCTCTAGTGACAATCATCGGCGATCCATCAAAACCGGTTTCCATAGGAGTCAGCTAGCTACCAATGCTACATGGTTCTACTTCTACGCCTTCTTAACCAAATTCGAACTTAAAAATTACAAAGAAGCCATGACCAAAGCTTGCTACTTCCATGCAAGAAGAAATTCATGAGTTTGAGCGACTTGAGGTATGGGAGTTAGTTCCAAGACCAACCAAAGTTATAATCATCAATCTTAAATGGATATTTAAGGTAAAATTAGATGAATACAGTGGTGTGTTGAAGAACAAAGCTCGGTTAGTTGCTAAAGGCTCTCTCCAAAAGGAAGGAATTGATTTTGAGAAATCATTTGCACCTGTTGCTCGCATTAAAGCCATCAGAATATTCTTAGCTTATGCTGTACATAAGAACATGGTGGTTTTCCAGATTGATGTAAAGACGACATTTTAAAATCAGATTTAAAGAAAGAGGTGTACGTGAGTCAACCAAAAGGGTTTGTTGATTAAGATCATCCGAATCATGTATCCAGATTAAAGAAATAACTTAATGGTTTGAAACAAGAACCTCGTGCATGGTATGACTTGCTCTCCAAATTCCTCTTTAGTTAGAAATTTGCTAAAGGTGTATTCGATCTGATACTGTTTACTAGAAAGGAAGGCAAGGATCTTATACTGGTACAAATTTACGATGACAACATAATTTTTGCTTCCACTAATCCAACCTTTTGTGACAAATTTGCAAATGAAATGAGTAAACGTTTTAAGATGTCAATGATGGGACAAAGTTACTTTTTCTAGGACTTTAAGTTTCTCAAAGTCTCAGAGGCATCTTCATTAATCAATCAAAATATGCTCTTAAAATGCTAAAAAGGTATGGTCTAGAACAATGCGGTGCTGTTGACATTCCTATGGTGAAAAGGTCAAAACTTGATGAAGATCTAAAAGGGACTCAAGTTGACCCTACTCGTTATTGAGGAATGGTCGGCTCCCTGATGTACCTCACAACAAGTCATCCCGACCTAGTGTTTTCCGTCTGCATGTATGCTCGATATCAGGCAAAGCCTACTGAAAATCACTTAATTGCGGTTAAACAGGTCTTTCGGTACCTTAGAGGAACCATTAACATGGGTCAATGGTATCCAAAGGACACCAAATTTGAACTAACATCTTTTGCAGATGCGGACCATGCAGGTTGCCAGGACACGAGAAGAAGTACTTCAGGAAGTGCATAATTCTTAGGATAAAAGCTTGTTAGCTGGCCATCAAAGAAACAAAAGTGTACTACACTATCAACAACTGAAGCTGAGTACATCTCCTTATCAGGATGATGTGCACAAATCCTATGGATGCATTCATAGTTGACTGATTATGGATTTGACTTCAATAAGATCCTGTTATACTGTGACTCTCAAACCGAAATTACCTGGTCTTGCAACTCAGTGCAACACTGAAGGACGAAACATATCACTGTTTGATATCACTTTATCAAAGAGAAAGTTGAAAATAAGGTTGTTGAGCTGTACTTTGTCAAGACTGCTTATTAGTTGGTGGATATCTTCACTAAAGCACTCGCAAGATAATGATTCGAATTTCTGATCAACCGCCTCGACATGCAAAGCATCATGTCGGAAGAGCTGAAACTTCTTGCAGAGTCAGACGAAGAGTAATTTTCATTACTACTTCACGTATCATTGTATCATATGTATAATAGTTCAAAAACAAAAACACAAAAAGATTTTCAATTTATATAAACTTTTACAAGAACAAAATATAAAAATATAAAACCAGAAAAGAAAATACAAAATCAGAAAAATTGAAAATTCCAATAATAATCTTCTCGACATGTCTTTCAATTTCAATAATAGCTATGAGCTTTGAAATGTCTTTCAATAATGACATGGGTTTATAGATAAAACTCGAGTGAAAGTTTAAAACATTTTAAAACATGTATTTTCTTTTTTTATGGTTGGTTATCACATGTCAGATGACAACCCGGTCCTCAAATAAAAGGAAAATGCACGCTTCAGTGCGTTTATCCTTCTCAACGAAAAGAGAAGTCTTTTCGGTCATGGGTTTTATCAAACAAAATATTCCATGTTTTGAAACTCAAGAAATGGCTTGTGTACATTAAGTGCACAACTCGGGCTTTCTAGATAAGATAAGTATACGTGTCAGTGCATTTATTCGTTTAAAAGAAGAGAAATCTTATTTGACTTGAATAATTTTTCCTTACAAACAATGATTTTACAAATCATGTTCGGGTTAATCAATTTTCAAAAGCTAGAAATTAATCAGAATTAGGTTTGTCATCAATGGAAACATTTTACTAAGAAAGTCAATCTCTTAAACAAATCCAAGAAATCTTTCAATAGACTACGAGTCTTTGTTCAAGGGGGAGACAATGCATAATCAGTAAATTTTCCTAAAATGCTTCAAAGAAATTCAAACCATCAAACAAATCCAAGAAACCTTTAAATAGACTATGGATATTTGTTCGAGGGGGGAGAAATGTGCTTTCAAAATTTCTAATTGATAATGCTTTCAAAACACATCACGGGAAAGAATCGAGAAAATGTTTTAACTTAATCCAGATATAATTTGAGGGGGAGTTAATATATTTTAACTCCAGGGGCTTAAAATGTCTTAAGTTAGTAACTTTAGGGCTTAATTGTAACTTGGTAATACGTGTTTTAGGACTTAGGATCTTAAGGGACTAAAGCTGACTATACCTAATAATTTTTATAACTTAGGTAAAATGTTAATAAAGTTTTAAAAGGTTTCTAAAACACCAAGGACCAAAACTACCAAAACTTGAAACTCATTTCATAAAACCCAAGGATTTGCTGTTTACTTAGTTTACACAAAATAACCAAAGCGCATCCTTTCACCTTCTCGAGTCAAATCGTAAAATCAAGAACACCATCAAAACATGTTTTGATTCAAAGGTAAATTTCAAATCATGTTTCTTACACTCTTCTTAACTCGATTGAGCAATAAATCTCGTTTTCATTATCTAGGGCTCAAAAAAGTTACTTATGTGATTTAGGGTTTTAGATTTTTAATAAGGTGTTATTATTTCGATTAATCATAGGGATTTTGTTAGTCTTAGGTTAATATATATGTTGCCAATCTTGTTTTAGGAAAAACGAAACAATGAATGAGTTCTAAGAGATTTTCGATTTTAGAGAAAAACAAAAGGGTTTTGGGTTTTTGATATAGGAATGTGTTTTGATGATCGCAAAAAGTTTTTGGAAGCCTAAGGAACACTTGAGTGGAGCTTAGAATGAGAAATAAAGAGTTTGCGATTTAGTGTTATAATTTGCGATTTAACTGTTAAAAAGCGATTTAAGTGTAAAACTCAAAAAGCGATTTAAGGGTAAACTTAAAAAGAGATCTAAGTGTAAAACTCAAAAAGCGATTTAAGGGTAAACTTAAAAGTGATTTAAGTGTAAAACTCAAAAAGCGATTTAAGAGAAAAAAATCAAAAAGCGGTTTAAGCACAAAATCTAAAAGCGATTTACATTTTGCGGTTTAACCTCAAAACCTGTTTTGCGATTTTAAACTTTTTCACAAGTTGTGTTTTAAGAGATTGAGAAGATTAACCATGCGATTTGAAATATAATCATGCGAATTTTGTTGCTTTAATCTAAACGTTATGCTGCCCAAATTCTCACTGAAATTTACGATTTAAAGGTAAGGGGAAACATTTTGCGATTTAAGTATTAAAGATTGTAACCATTTGCGGTTTACACTCAAAGGGTCGAACTTGGTTTTAGTTCAAAGATAAAGGGGTCAAAACTTATAAAGAAAGGTCAAAATTAAAATTTTGAACCACTAAGCTAAATCAGTTGAACTCTTTTGAATTGTAACAATCAAAAAGGACTTTTAAGTTGGATTGTCAAAATGGAAATGTTTTTGTCACAATAATCAAGAAATAATACAAGATGTCTATTGTTTTTAAATCAGATTCGTTTCTCATAAATAGGTGTTGATTTTGGATAATGCCTCATATAACTCTCACTACTGTGCACCCGGGTATTCCAATACTCTTGTGTTTCTCCTCGGAGAACGTCCATAGATGAACGGTGTATTACACTAGTACTTGTACTTCGTGTAGTATTACCAAGGCATCTTACTATATATGTATCATATCTGTGATTATATATTTGTGGATTCTTCTTGGATTAGCACTCACCATTGCGCACTTAGGTATTTTAATACTCTTGTGTTACTCTTCGGAGTTCATCCATTGGTGAAAGGTCTAACACACTAGTACTTGTACAAAATGTGTTATATCCGAGGCATCTGATCTCATTTGAGATGTTTTCCGAAATTCTAGTAGTCATGATATGTTCTGATTTATAAACTTTATTGCTACAGATTAGTCATTTCATGTTCTATTAGCCTTTCAAAACAACACTTGTGTCTAAATGGATCTTGAGACTACTTTAAAATAATTTTTGACTAAGAGCTACTGATAAATCAGGAGGGTTATTAGGGCTAGTTATCTCCTAAAAGATGATAATGTATCCCTTTAGCAACTGAGTGTATCTTCGGGGCTGAAGGTTTATGATTACTAAAAAGAATTCTCTTTGGTATAAATTGTTCTGAAATCACTTTACACTAAGAGTTACTGATAAACCAGGACGGTTATTAGGGCTAGTTATCACCTAAAAGCTGATAATGCATCCCTTTAACAACTCAGTGTATCTTCAGGGCTTAAGGCTAAAGGAAATTTCACCAAGAAAACTTGCTTTAAGACTACTTGGACATAACTTTTAACTAAGAGTTTCCAATAAATCAAGAGGGTTATTAGGGCCAGTTATCAATTAAAAACCGATAATGTATCCCTTTTACAGCTCAGTGTATCTTTGGGACTTAAGGTTGATTATTATTAAAAGGAAATCTTTCCCTCATGCGAATCAATCGAGTTATGAACAGTTTTTCTAATAACTCAAAAGATCTTATTTCTCAGAGGATTGTAAGATGAGCACTTTTAGCATGAGAAATATCAACTATTTCATTCGTCTTCTATCTTTTATTTTGTAGAAATATTATCTAAACGATTTAAGTGGGGATTAACTAAAAACAAAACGAGGGAGACAAAACCGTATGTGAAAAAGCAAATGAGTGTATGTTCAAAAAAGAAATGCAAGAACATACAACATAAATAAAAAGAATAAAGCGTACGACATATGTCAGCAAAAGAATGAAACAGGCACATAAGAAAGAAAATGAGAAAAATATGATAAAAAAGAAATGCTCGATCATATAAAACAGACAGAGTGGAAAGAGATACAAATGTCAAAATATATACTTAAGTCTATATTCTTGTGACACTAACTCCTTGATATCGTTGTCTCAGTATTTGAAATGGCTCAACAACCTATGAGAAGTGAAGAAGAGTTGTGTCCCACCAACCTGAGATTTCCTCCCAACAAGAGCAATGTGAGGATTAATCGAGAAGAAACACAAGATGAACCTATCTTTGAAATCAATATGTAGGTCCTCAAGAACAACACAATCTATAACTCATTAACTCTCACCACTGAAGTTCTTGTGATTTACATGCAACAGTTCTGGCACACTGTCTACAAGAATAAACAGAACAACAAATACTTCTTTGTCTTGGGCTATCAATGGTTTGAAATTAGAACTGAGCTAATTCGTAATGAGTAATGCATTGCAAATCTCACCAAGACAACCCAACATACAGTTTGTCCCACCACCTGTCCAAGATGAACTTGTTCACTTTATCAAAAGGTTGGGATATGCTGATCCACTGACTACAGTTTCTCAAGTAGTGGTGAACAAGCTGCATCAACCCTGGAGGACAATCATGAGCATTCTTAACAAGATCTTAATCGGAAAGGCCTCAGGGATTGATAGAGCAAGAGAACCACTTATTCAGATTCTGTAGGGAGTAGTTACATCTGCCAATGTGGACTTTGCTCAGTTGCTATGGGAAGACTTTCGGTTCCAAGTCAACAAGTACAAGAACCTAGCAACTAAGCATGCAACAATACCATATCCAAGATTAACCAAGCTCATCATTGGACATCTTCTATCACAAAACCCCAATTTGAACAAATGCTTAGATTCTCTATCACACCTTATTGCTGAGGAAGCGTGGTTAGAGAAATTAAAGTATGTAGCTAAGGGTGAACGCAAGCCAACTTTTGGAATGCCAATACCTGAAGCTATAATGAGCAGTGAAATGAAGGAGTCACAGCCTTTGTGAACTATGTGACCAAATACCTACAAGTATAATCTACTCCTAAGCATGGAATGGGCAAAGGCTTGATACGAAGAGGTGATGTTCCTACACCCAAGAAGAAGAAAGATGTTGTCCTAAGACGTAAAAGATCAATCACTATTGATGATAATGTATTTTCTGACCTTGATGAAGCTTTTGAGTATGCTAAGCAAGTCAGTATTGAAGAAACTGAGCAAAGAGAATTGAAACGTAGAACTAAACGCAGACATGCTAGAATTATGCTGGAGCGACAAGTCAACAAAGAGGTAGATGAAGGTTATTAACATCTGAAAGTCAAGCTCAAGGATAAAGAACAATCTTCACCTGATGCTTAGTTACTATTGAACTTGAAGAAACAAGGAAAAGAAAGCAAGAAACAAGCAATTCTATAAGAAATCAAGAGTGTTGGGAATTACAGATTTGAAGATTACAAAACCTATTAGACGAAATGAAGAAAGAAGAAACAATGAAGGACCAAATATGTAATAGTTAGCTTTGTTAGTAAGCTAGGGTTTGTAACCATCCTCTACTATATAAAGAGGATAGGCGTCTAGGTTACAATCCATCCATTGATAGCAGACTTCTCCAATGAGAGTCTGAGAAACGCATAGAGCGTGTGTAGTGTAGTAGTAGTAGTTAGTTCTTTATTGTGTTTAATAAAGAAAACCTTATTAGTAACATGATTGTGTTCTTGTTATTTATGTTCCGCTGTGCTTATCAATCATTGTTATATTACCCTAGTAGAGTCCAGATCTTGGATTCTACAGTTGGTATCAGAGCCTCGTGGCTCTCGATCTAGGGTTTAATAAGGTTTTCCTGTGTAATTTATTTTTCTGTTATTATTATTAAAAGGCAGCAGGGTTTCTCCCCGAACCCTAATTCGTGTATGGCAGCAGATCGGTTGATAATGATGAAGCAGCAGGTTGTTTGTTCGTGACAGCAGCATCAAGAAACAGCAGGATCCATGAATTAGCGACAACTTTGCTACAGAAAAAGTGTCGCTGATGGATATGGGACAGATCTATGACAGTTTTGCAACAGCTATGTGACTGATTAGCGACAGAACAGTGACAAATCATGTGTTGCTAAAGCATATGGGAGAAAGGAGATGCTGTTTTGTGACAGATTTTGCGACGATTTTGTGACACTTTTAAGGCGTCGTCTGGATACTTAAAAAAAAGTATATGTACGAGTTATATGTTTGTTTCTGCTGTTTTAGTTTATCTACTTTATGGGTCTGCTGGTGTACGTGTGATAACAGCAGCAGGTGGTCGTAGTTACAAAGAAAACAGCAGGTTTAAAAGAAAAGTCGCAACAGGTTGTTAAAGGATGTGTGTGTAGGTGTGAATGATGGCTGCGTCTGTGTGTATATGGTTGGATCTGCTAGTCATATGGTATGTACATGGGCCTACGTGATTATTGGCAGATTGGTTATGAATTCACAGATTTGGAAGCAGTTATGATGATAAGTCGTGGTTTGGGAAAGGATATGTTTTAATATAAATCCCTGATTGTTAGGGATTGTATATTTTCCCAAAATTACTTCCTGACTTTATGGAGTGATTTGTGGAATATACCAGATTTATAGGAATTGTATTCTTCCCATATTTCTTGCTGGGCTGAGTCTGAGTACATGTAAGCATATTCATTTGTTCTGGTCACACTCGGTAATTCCTACTGGTCACTTGGTTCTTGCTGGTTTCATCATGTTCCTGCTGATTGTTGGTCTCGGTTTCTGCTGGTCGCTATAAGTTCCTTCTGGTTGCTTAATCGGTTCATGCTGGTAGGCTTTATGGTTCCTACTGGTCTGTTTACGGTTTCTTCTGCTAGCCTTGTCCGATTTTGCTTGTTTATGCTGCTAGTATTATAGGTCCTCAGACGCCCTTGGATCTTGAACAATGATGATGTGTATAGTTAGTTTTAGAGATTCAGTGCATGATATGATTCTTGATTGGAACAGTTACGCGCTCTTTACAAATATTTTGGGGGGCATATGATACCATACAGTTCATGATATGATCATCACAAAATTCGAATGATCATAAGCATTGAGTGGTTTCTGGTTGATCCGTCTGAGCTCACCGAGACTATCGGCCATTGCATGTAATCGCCATGCATATATTGATTACAAGAATTATACAAAGACATTTTCTTACAAGATATTGTAATAAGCATGTCTTTTTCACTGAAGGAAGAGATGATCTATGCTACTGAGTTCATGATTCAAGCAGATGGTTAGTATACTTTTAAGGGGAAGCTTATTGTTCATATACTTACCATCTACATGCATCACTTGAGGGGAAGCGTTTACGAGTTGCACAAGACCCCTATTAGATGATTACAAAAAGGGGAAGAAGATTTATGATGTGCAGCTTATTATTGTGATGACATGTTTTAGCATTGTTTCTTCATGCAGGTTGTTTTGTAATATCAAATAGGGGAAGATTGTTGGGAATTACAGATTTGAAGATTACAAAACCTATTAGACGAAATGAAGAAAGAAGAAACAATGAAGGACCAAATATGTAATAGTTAGCTTTGTTAGTAAGCTAGGGTTTGTAACCATCCTCTACTATATAAAGAGGATAGGCGTCTAGGTTACAATCCATCCATTCATAGCAGACTTCTCCAATGAGAGTCTGAGAAACGCATAGAGCGTGTGTAGTGTAGTAGTAGTAGTTAGTTCTTTATTGTGTTTAATAAAGAAAACCTTATTAGTAACATGATTGTGTTCTTGTTCTTTATGTTCCGCTGTGCTTATCAATCATTGTTATATTACCCTAGTTGAGTCCAGATCTTGGATTCTACAAAGAGGACAGACACAGGAGAAGGTTCGAGTGCAGCACCAGAATCTCTAGGTCATAGCAGTTCCTTTTATGATTCTTCTGAAAATTGCTACTAATGACAAGACTGAAAGTAAAAGCACTTCAGATCATGATGAAAGTGATAATGATTTTTAAAATGGAGATGAAAGTGACAAGTCTGCTTTTGATGAAGACAGTATTGAATCGATAAGTCTGACAAAGACTCTGATAATGATGATGATCAGACAGAAGATTTTGTGATCAAGCTACATGATAAGGAACCGAAGCAACCACCAAAAACACTTCCAACCCTAAGTGCCAGTGTCACTACCACTTCATCTGAAGATTACAAAAGATACCTGAATGATCCAAAAGATGTTCAAAATGCTTGAGCTGTTGAATAAACCGCTATACACTGAGGCTACAATAACGATGGTTTCTCTAATCTCTGAAACAATTCTTAAAACACAAGAACAAGACACTTCAACTCCACCAGCTACACCACCAACAAATACTAAGAAGAAACGAGCAAAGACACTTGTGGAAAAGAAAATTAAGAAGAAGAATGATTGGAAGAAAGCAGTCATGCAGAGACTGTCTAATCTTGAGCAAAAGAATCATGCTAAAATCATTGAAGAATCAGTTTAAGAAAATGTTCTCAATGAAGTCAATAATCAATTGCCAAAGTTCCTTCCAAAAGCTGTCTTTAACTATATCCAACCAAGACAGAAGAAAACAGTTCGTGATGTTCTAAAGAAGAACCCGATCAACATGTTCCAGTCTTCCTCTACACCAGCAGTCACCTTTACAGAATATGAACTAAAGAAAAATTTAAATGACATGATGCAGAATAGTCGTTCATTACTTGATCATAAGAAGCAGCTTGACTTATACAATTCCTTGATTAACTTAATGGATATTGATGAAAGTATTCCACAAGGTGACACACCATCTCATCACAAAAGATCTCACAATGGTTAGGATCCTCCTGAAGATCGTGAGGGGGAGAAAAGAAGGAAGAGAAGGCGCAAAGATGCTAGTGAGTCTTTGTCCAAGAAAAGCAAGACTCAAGAGGATCCTCTGCACCATGAAAGAGGTAATGAAGCTAATGATCTAAGACATGAAGATGAAGTAATACATGGAGCTCAAACTGAAGAAACACTTGGTAAAGATAATCCTAAATGGTTTCAGAAAATAGCAGAAGAACTTCCTGTACAAAACTGGTTTAATGAACTTGTCGATGCTGAAGAAGAACTAGATGAGTTTGAGTACAAGGATGGCTCTGTGACTTTATTTGGTAAACTCGTAAGGAAAATCTTCAATAAAGACAAGATGACTAAAGAAGATGTGGAAGGTCCAGCATTTGAACTTCTCAAAGGGACGTGCAAAGACAGTATCGAGCTTGAATACAACATGGAACAATGTCATCTTACCTTGACTGACAGAATTGATTGGACTAATCTTGAAGGTGACAGGTTTGATCATGACCTGAGTAAGTCGTTATCCTTGACAAGACCTCCCAGTAGAAAGAGAATCCCAGTGAACTACTTCTTTAAACATGACTTAGAATATCTGAAGTATGGAACAAAATAAAACACGTATGCTCTTTGAGTAACCAAGATTAAGGCAGCCATATTTGAAGACGAAGGAATTGAAGAAATGATTCTAACTCTTTGGAGCCCCAGTATTAAAAAATATAACAGAGATGTTGAATTTGGAATTTATCACTAGGATGCTAAACGTCAGTGGTTCTACAAAGGCAATATTGGATTTAAGTCTCGACATGAAGTCTACTCAAAGCTCAATATTAGAAGTGTTCAAAGCATCAAAGACAACAAGCAGTATGGGTACGCGTATCAAAAAGAGATTGTGGTCACAAGAACAGATGAGAAAGAGTATAAGTTTGCAAAAGCCGACATCCCAAACCTCAACCAATTTGACAATGAAGATCTATACCTGCTCAAGATTCAGAACAAAATCTGTAACATTAAAGGAGCAGAGGAATATGATCTAATTAATGCTCTTAAGATGTATATCCGCAAGATTGTAATCAAGAAAAGAGTTAAAGATGTGCAGATAGGAGTCGAGAGCTATCAGACCAAGCTTAACTTGACAAAGCCACAACTCAGGGAAGGTTGCCTCCACCGGAAAACGCTCTACACTATCTTGAGTCATCCCAGAGGCGTGTGTACGAAGGGACAGTGATGACATCAAATAACGTCACTTTTATAGCATCATTTATCCCATGTTTCTTACCCATTTTATATAAATTTTTGTGAGAATTAGTTGTAACAACCGGAAATTTTCAGAATTTTAAATGACAATTCTACCCTTTGACTTTTTGGGTCCGACTTGACTTTTTGACTTTTAATCTTTTATTGTCACATAAAAATGATTACCGCATAACCGGTAATTTTTCGGAACATATTTAAATAATAAATCATATTTATTATTACATATCTCTCATGTGCAAATTTATTTTTAACTTATTTGACTTGAAACGAGAAGATATATGTTATACCTAAGTTGACTTATCAAAAACGACCCGCTAAATCACGTTTTCACGACTCGGACTCTAAAGCAATTTGATGTAAAACGATATTCCGGACAACTTTTTAGTTTTGCCCGAGACCTCGCAAAATTTTAAAAACGAAAACAACGCGTACCGAAATGAAAATAATTAAATTACATTTAATTATCACCTTTATTAAATAAAATTATTTAATACATTATTTATCATTTTATTCAGAAACGTTTGTTAAAAACGCAAATATTCAAGTTAAAATTTATTTTTCGAACAAAGTTTATCAGTGATACACAAGTAAATAATAAACATTTAAAATAGGTTTATAAAACGTTTATGCAAATAATATTTGAGTGAATACTCGTATATGTGGGAAACATTATTTGGAACGCAATGGCGCAAGTTTTGTGTTTTGAATCATCCAATAAGTGGCTCAATCGAGCCCCGAACCATCATTTAACAAAAATTACACTATTGGTCCCTGTGGTAATAATTACAACAAATAACCCTTAACTATTTTACACTTGTCACATTTTGTAAAAACTTTATAGTATAAATATATAACTTTTAGGGTTTCATTTCATTATTATAGATAACCCTAGCAAACCTTCTCCCTCCTCTCAATTTTTCCCGCGCCTCCCTTTTTTCGGCCAAGTTTTCCGGCGCCGTCTCCCATCTCCGGCGAGACTTCCGGCCGCCACAACCGGTGCACACCACTTCCATCACCACGATCATCTCATCCCCACCTTCATCAGCCCCATCGCGACACCACCACATATCCAACATCATCACCACCCCGCGACAGCCATCCCACGCCACCTCCACCCCACTGGTCCACTAACATCATCTCCTACATCCACCCACCACCTATCCACACCACCACGCCACACCCACCACACACCATCACCACAGCAACACCACCAAGGATGCGTGTGGTTTTATAAACACCACCAACAAGGTGCGTTTTGCCCATCTCAGCCCACCAAGGGTGCGTTGGGTTTCTCAGGTACCCAAAAGGGTGTGTTGGTTCTATCTGTCACAAAAAGGGGTGCGTTTGGTTTGCTTAAAACCCAAAAAGGGTGTTTGTTTATGTGGTTAACACCACACGGGGTGCGTTTGGTTTTCATAAATCGCACAAGGGTGCATTTGGCTGTAACAACACCACATAGGGTGCGTTTGGTTTAACAGAAAGCAGCAGTTAGGGTGCGTTTGGGTTAGTATAAACCACATAGGGTGCGTTTGGGTTAGCAGAAAAACAATAAGGGTGCGTTTGGTTTAGCAAAACTACCAAAAGGGGCGTTTGGTTGGCTATGAAGCACTGAAAGGGTACGTTTGGTTTAACAGAAGCTATTAGGGGGTGTTTGGTTTATATAAATCAAGTAATAAATACATCGTAAGATTTTATAAATTATAAAACGGATCAAATGGTGGTAATGGTTAAATAAATTTGCTATTTATTATTTTGTTTTTGTGTTTACAACACATGAGATGTGTTTAGTTTTGCTTATTTATATTATCTAACTAGTCTCATTTAGATATATATTAAAACGCGTGTATCTTGCAACACGGATAGATTGAAAAAGGGAAAACTTTGAGATTTGTAAAATATGAGAAATGTCGTATAAACGAATAGGTCATGCCGGAATTTCTATAAAACTTCTATACTTAGTAATTTTTTCTATACTTTCTATTATTTTAGAAACCCGATAAAAGGGCGAAGTTATATAGTCTTTAAGCTTATTAATTCGTAATTATACGATAACGGTAACCCGATGGTTAAACGAAAACTATACTTTTACAAACGAGACAACTATTTTAACTAAAACCCGTCAAGGAAACAATATACTAAATTATAAAATATAATTTTATAATTCCCGACTAGAAGATAAAATCATAGCTTTTGTAAAGACTTTAAAAACATCGTTTATATGATTCGTAACTTTAAAACATGCTTTTACTGTTATACGAGAACTGTTATTAATTAAAGTGGTGATTTCCGAACACGTGTCAAAATATTTTGTTCAACTATTTTCTCACGTTTCTTATATAATATTTGCAAAGTATTATATACCCCGATTATTTATTGACTGTTTGTCTTTGTTATATGATTCACCATATGAATTATATACATGTTTAATTTTCATATGTAATATATATATGGAATATATTGCATACTTTGTTATATAATTCACCATATGAATTATATATACTTTTGACTTATTCTATTTAACCAACCACCAAACTATTACAACTTGAAATCTAAGTCTTTTATCAACGTGACGCGTTGATGTGACTATCAATCGGAAAACCCAAATACATTATCCTAGGCTAGTGGATCTTAGCCGTTAAGATAAACCGCAACTTCTTAGTCGAGCCGTTCTGGTTTCCGTTTGTGTTGTGCTTAATATGTTCATTCCTGCCAATCGTTCTACAACATCGAGGTGAGTTTATAGCCCCATGTTTTACTTGTTTTACATATATTTTTGGGGTGAGAACATGCTTGTTTGCAAATGCATTCACATGGTTGATTACAAATTTATTTACATACTCATTTACATAGCTCGCTATGGGATACATTACTTGACTTCATTTTTGGTCACAAATACATACTTACTTTTGAAATGATTACGGATTAGCTTAAGCGGATTGATGTAACATTCCGTATTTTCAGGTCATTTACGACGTCATATATTTTACTAATTTTTTTTCTTCGTACGCGTTTACTTTTAATTCTTATTATATATAGTTAAATCGGGTAAACTAAAAATCAACAATTAGCGTAAACGGACACCAAACGAATTAAAGTTTTCGCCAAACAAGCAATATATTATTTTTACGAAAGTAATAATCAACTTTTTATATTTCATTTTTATTGGTTACGTAAAATTATTACGTTTTGAGATAAAGTAAGTTTAGGCATACCCGGAACGACAAAAATAATTCTACGCTTCAACAAATACCCACATTTATACCCAATACATAAAAGTTATAAAAATATATCATATGTATCATACATATGCCGAATTTATAGCTATGTATACAAAGAAATATAAGAAAAATTCTTCCAAGTAGTCTTTGTACATCCTATCTCCATTAAACATGGCCATACCATGTTCCTTTGACTCAAGACATGAAAACAAGAATCCCTAAAACCCTCTAGGTGTTTTGTTGAACACTATTGGTAAATTTTGACCAAGACTTCACATATAAGGTGCAAGTAACTAGAAAGATACACATACACATGAACACTTAGCAAGAAAATCAACAAAAACCCTCCCCTCTACATCTCTATATGCTACGGCATACCACCAAGCCCCAACCAAATCCATACTAAATTTTATACAACCCATACACTCCTACACACATCCATCCTAAGATATTCTAAGGTGATCCCAAGCATTGGCTAACCATATTCAAGTGATTATCAAGTAAAAGGAAGCTAGGGTTTCACTAGGAAAACTAGGGTTTTCATTGTGCAAGCTTTGGATTTTTATCTAAACAAGGGTTTAGATTACATTGATCATCATCATCATACACCATAAGGTCATCTAGAACCCTTTATGTTCTTTCAATATTCATTTTATGCATATGTTAGTTCTATTGTAGCTTGAATCACCATGTAGGATTTTTAACATGTAAATGGAGTTTTTACTTGTAATGATCATTTTGCACACTATTATATATGTTGAGATATTGCTAATATCATGTTAAAAGGGATGAGAAAGTATTGTACCATATTAAGTTGGTGTAAAAATGATTAACTACAAAAGTAGTAAGGTATAAAAGCAAGGTTAAAAATGGATTCAACAAGGTCACTCAAAGATTCTGTCCAAAATTCGTATATATAACACATTATTTTATATTTTTATAAAGTAGTATGATTCACGACGATTCCGAAAAGGTAAGAAACTTGTCAAACGGATTTATAACGAAAAAGTTAGAGCGAAAACGAGGTATATATTCGAGGTATAAAAATCCAGCATTTGTTAAGTTAGTGGTTTCTGTCAGGATTTTAAGATGGTATTTGCGGCACTTTCGAGTCCGTTTCGGCCTTCGGCCGAAACATGAAAGTCGTTCGGAAGGTCGTTTTACTTCCCCGCGAGGTTCTTTAAGTCTAAAAGCGAGTGATAACGGGTCGTAAGGCGGGGGCAAAATCTGGCTTTTTGGTAATTAATACACTGCATCAGATCTGATGCGAGTGCTTTTTCGCCCATTTCGGTCGAGTTTCGGGTCTCGGACAGAACTGGAAAGTTGTTCAAAATATCGTTTCGCATAAATTCTCTTTAGAACCCGAGTCATGAAAATGTGATTTAGTGGGTCATTATAGTCGAGTCAGACTTAGAAAATAAACTATAACTACTAAGAGTAACTATAACTAACAGGAGTAACTAATATACTACCAGTAGTAATAACTATAACTACCAGGAGTAACTATAACTAACAGGAGTAACTACAACACTACTAGGAGTAACTAATACCCTACCAGGAATAACTATAATTACATTATTCAGATATTTATAAATGTTTTACAATTATAAATATGTTTTCACTCAAACAAAACAATTCAGATGGTGATTAGCTAAATAACTTATGCATAGTAGAATTTACTCAATGTTGATTAGTACTTATAACGACCTTAAATTAAATAGGTGCATTCGAGCATTTGCGTGACGCATTATTTGTGATATACTTCGTTGATTATCATTTACTCAAGGTGAGTTCATAGTCTCGCATTTCAATCTTTTCAATGTTTTATAAACCCGCGAGGGGAATACATGCTCGTTTACAAACTTGTATATTTTACTACAGTATAATTACCTTTCAATACTTTGTGAGTTCATAGCCCCACCTTTTCTCTTTTAATGGTTTTCTTAAACTGTTTTCGGGGTGAGAATACGTGCTCGTTTTACTACATAAACTTATTGATTTTTATACGTAAGCATTACCTGACTATTCTTAATAAATCTTGATTTGTTTACTACATGATTTGAGATCGTTGAATACCTACCTTTGAAACCGTGAATTTTGAACAACATGATTGTTTTACTATGGACACAAGTGTTTTCTAAATTGTATGCTATCCAGATTACTGCCTGAATATTATTGCCTAAGTAGTCACTATATTGCCACTTAAGTCCCTACTTATCATGAACCGTTAATTGCTATTGTAGTAAGCGCGAGTGTTATGGATAGATCTATCGGGACTGACAATCCCCACCTTTACTTGGTTTCAACTATTTGATCGGTTGTGCATTTTAACATTGAGTAGGTGTCCGGGTGTGGCAAGCATCCATATTACAAAGAATGGGGCTCAAAATCTAGTTAAGGCTTCGGTGTCATGAGCTTAGTGCAATAATATATACTTAGACTTGATGAATGTGTTTCTCTTGTCTATTAGGGCAATAATACATGTTTTTGGACTATTGAATGTGTTTCATAGTCTACTATTACTTCGATCTTGTGGTCCACTACTGAACATTTCTAGATTTATTAAATCACTACTTGGATTTCGGAACTGATACCTTTAAATGTTGTAACGCTTCTTTTCTTATGAAAATATTTCTTAAATTATTTCAATACTGTTTTTATCTAAACCTATGAATTCACCAACATTATTGTTGACGTTTTAGCATGTATTTTCAGGTTACTATTTTGCTAGTGGAGCATTCGAGTCGCGCGGATATATATATTTTTGAAGGCTTAATAACTTGAGTACTATTTGACAATGTTTTCTAATACATTATAAATGGAACCTGTGTAACTCTGACATTTTTACTAAATTGAATGTGACATTTTATAAAACGTCTCTTTTGAGGTCGTTTTCTGTGACTTGTGCGTTTGTGCTATGAAGTAGCACCCCAATGTTACCATTCTGCTGCGTTCAGATTTTGGGGGTGTTACAATTGAATTGATAACTACAAGTAAATGTCTGTGTGTTTTTGGAGGGGACACTTGCGAGGGGTACAATTCATGACTGCCCGGGTGTTCTTGGAGGGGACACTTGTGATGGGTACATGCTTGTATGCAAATGCATTTACATGGTTGATTACAAATTGGTTTACATACTCATTTACATAGCTCGCTATGGGATACATTACTTGACTTCATTTTTGGTCACAAGTACATACTTTACTTTTGAAATGATTATGGATTAGCTTAAGAGGATTGAACTCATAATTACAAGTAAATGCCCGTGTGTTCTTGGAGGGGATACTTGCAAGGGGTACATAATCATTACTGCTCGGGTGTTCTTGGAGGGGAAACCTGTGATGGGTACATATGGTTTTCATTACTGCCCATGTGTTCTTGGAGGGGACACATGTGATGGGTACATATGGTTTTCATTACTGTCCGGGTGTTCTTGGAGGGGACACCTACGATGGATACATAGAGCATCGGTTTCATGAACTTAGAGTAATCGTAATCACTCATTGGGCAATACATACTTGAAACATTTCGTGATGGTTTTAATTATCATGCATACTTTGAACAAGTGCGGTCCAACTTTCATACGTACAATTTTTGGCAACTATTATAAGGATTGAAATGGTCATGCATACTTTATAAATCTTTTGATTTCAACGTTTATACTTACAAAAATCTATGAACTCACCAACTTTATGTTGACCCTTTTAAGCATGTTTTTCTCAAGTGAATTAGATGCTTGGCTTACTTGATGTGCATTGTAGTCTAAATTGACAATATTTCATTCATGGATTCCTACTTATATACAAATGATCAAATCTCGTTGTATTACTTTCAAGCTTTTCATTGTGATGCAATTATGGGACAAATGTTATATCATTTTCAAGAAAATCATCGAGATTACTTTTCAAACGACACATTTAAAGGTCGTTCTCTTGTATCTTGTGCTGTTGTATTATGAAGTAACGCCTCTGGACATATTTCCGCTGCGACACATTTTTGGGGGTGTTACAGATTGGTAGAGCACTAGTTATAGAGAACTAGGTTGCATATTTTACCCTAGACTATAACCGTTTTCACAAGCGTTGCATCACAGCAAACATTTTCAAAGTACATACACACTACTTGCTTACTTGCTTACATTACTTGTTACATTGAGTGCTTACATGACATACATATATATAATATATATGCTTGCATCCTTTTTGCGTATATTGTACGTATATTTATATAAGAGTTATTTATATAAATACAAGAACATTTCTTAAGACATTGTGAGTTGCACAATGGTCTCATTTTACTTTTTAGACATTGTGAGTTGCACAATGGTTTCATTTTACTTTTTAGACATTGTGAGTTGCACAATGGTCTCACTTCGTTCTCAGACATTGTAAGCTAAACAATGGTCTCTAAGAATATATTTTTTTTCATAACTTCATACAATATCGTATTACGCGAAAACCATCACAATTTTGTTTACATGGAATTATGTATGAATGTAAGTATTACAAGTCTTGTATGGGCGGGACTTGTAATACGAGGATTGATATGATAATTGCTATGTTAACAAAAGCAGTCACAATTTTGTTTACATGGAATTATGTATGAATCTAAGTATTACAAGGCTTGTATGGCGGGACTTGTAATAGGAGGATGGACACGATAATTGCTATGTTAACTCGTTCACAAGACATTTATCTTATTTACTTTAACCGTATACTCATTAACTATCTTGAACTCTATGTCGATCTCGCCTGATTGTTTTACTTCCCGTCTACGAAGACGAGTTTTAAACACTCGTCCCATACTCATTAGAGCCCCTGCATCGTCATGTTATCTACCACCTTGAAGGTTATGTGAGTACGCGTATTGCATCAGAAATTATTAAGTATGATGATTTATAATCTCTTTATTTGAAAGGATTAGGACGCCTCTTCATTTAAATAAATAAATTGTAAATCACCGAACCATAAGTTTATCATTTCTTACTTACATAAATTTGGACGCTTCTTTATGTAAATAAGGAATTATAAATAAGTGGGCTTAATGGTATCCAATATGACACGAGTATGAACTCGAACCCAAAAATCACCGGAATACGTTAAAAAGGTCTAGAAACACAATCGTGTCTTACCACTCAGCAGAATCTTAAGGCCTCACTTGAACTACCTTATCTCATTCTTAAGTTATTACTCTTGCCGTTATAAATGTTTACGATCATGAACTGTTTGTGGAGCTAACCGACTTGTGCACACTTGAGCTAATGGAGTTGATTCATCTTTGAACTAACGACTGAGTATAATATTCCACTAACTATAGCATAAGCTCTCTCGCGAGCTCCTCTCAATTGTTGAACGTTATTCTGGGGATATTGTTTCTCGAAATATCCTCACTCTCCGCATCCCATCACCATTTGTTATAGTTATTATCGTTATGGTTGCGGTTGTTGGGTCCTGGAACGGTCCCAGCTTGTACAACTCTATCCAATAAGTAATGCAACCCCCCTTAAACCACATAAACACCTATCGACGAAACATCTAGTCGAACTATCCATTTCGGGCCACTAGTACGAAGACTTAGGTCACGATACATCCTAGTACTGCCTAAGTAGGTTGAATACTTACATCCATTAGCCTCGTCCGATATTAATCATCGAACATTACATATATCATAAACGAGACTTTGTCCTTGAACATTTGACAGTTTATACAGACATACTCATGCGACTACACTTTCTCCTTTGATGCTTTCACTATTATGAGAATTTCTTTATAACGCGTTTATATCAGTCATAAGACCTGTAATGATATTTTTTAAGATACCTATTTTGATGGATTAAATATCCTGGTCAAACCTAGCGAAATTTTTTGGCATATTGAGAAGTGTCGAAACATCTAATTTTGCCAACTAAAGTTATCAACGCCGTGTTTAAAAACTGGTTATTAAATCTTAAGTCTTTTCTTGGTCACACAATAGGTTAACAAGAATCGAATCCTGGGACGGGATTCCTTTAAGGGGTAGGTACTGTAACAACCGGCAATTTTTGGAATTTTAAATGACAATTCTACCCTTTGACTTTTCGGGTCCGACTTCACTTTTTTACTTTTGATCTTTTATTGTCACATAAAAACGATTACCGCTTAACCGGTAATTTTTCGGAACATATTTAAAAAATAAATCATATTTATTATTACATATATCTCATGTGCAAATTTATTTTTAACTTATTTGATTTGAAAACGAGAAGATATATGTTATACCTAAGTTTACTTATCAAAAACGACCGGCTAAATCACGTTTTCACGACTCGGACTCTAAAGCAATTTGATGTAAAACGATATTCCGGACAACTTTTTAATTTTGCCCGAGACCCGAAAACAAGCAGAAAATGACTAAAATAGTCTCGCAAAATTTTGAAAATGAAAACAACGCGTACCGACATGAAAATAATTAAATTACATTTATTTATCACCGTTATTAAATAAAAATATTTAATACATTATTTATCATTTTATTCAGAAACGTTTGTTAAAAACGCAAATATTCAAGTTAAAATTTATTTTTCGGACAAAGTTTATCAGTGATACACAAGTAAATAATAAACATTTTAAATAGGTTTATAAAACGTTTATGCAAATAATATTCGAGTTAATACTCGTTTATGTGGGAAAAATTATTTGGAACGCAATGGCGCAAATTTCGTGTTTTGAATCATCCGATAAGTGGCTCAATCGAGTCCCGAACCATCATTTAAAAAATATTACACTATTGGTCCATGTGGTAATATTTACAACAAATAACCCTTAACTATTTTACACTTGTCACATTTTTTAAAAACTTTATAGTATAAATATATAACTTTTAGGGTTTCATTTCATTATTATAGATAACCCTAGCACACCTCCTCCTTCCTCTCGAGTCTTCCGGCGCCTCCCTTTTTCCGGCTAAGTTTTCCGGCGCCGTCTCCCATCTCCGGTGAGACTTCCGGCCGCCACAGCCGGTGCACACCACTTCCATCACCACGATCATCTCATCCCCACCTTCATCACCCTCATCGCGACAGCACCACAGATCCAACATCATCACCACCCCGCGACAGCCATTTCACGCCACCTCCACCCTACTGATCCACTAACATCATCTCCTACATCCACCCACCACCGATCCACACCACCACGCCACATCCATCACGCACCATCACCACAACAACACCACCAAGGGTGCGTGTGGTTTTATAAACACCAACAACAGGGTGCGTTTGGCTCGTCTCAGCCCACCAAGGGTGCGTAGGGTTTCTCAGGCACCGAAAATGGTGCGTTGGTTTTATTTGTCATAAAAAGGGTTGCGTTTGGTTTTTAAATCAGCACCACATAAGGTGCGTTTGGTTTGCTTAAAACCCGAAAAGGGTGTTTGTTTATGTGGTTAACACCACACGGGGTGCGTTTGGTTTTCATAAATCGTACAAGGGTGCGTTTGGCTGTAACAGCACCATATAGGGTGCGTTTGGTTTAACAGAAAGCAGTAGTTAGGGTGCGTTTGGGTTAGTATAAACCACATAGGGTGCGTTTGGGTTAGCAGAAAAATAATAAGGGTGCGTTTGGTTTAGCAAAACTGCCAAAAGGGGCATTTGGTTGGCTGTAAAGCACCGAAAGGGTGGTAAGGGTTGAATAAATATGTTATTTATTATTTTGTTTTTGTGTTTACAACACATGAGATGTGTTTAGTTTTGCTTATTTATATTATATAACTAGTCTCGTTTAGATATATATTGAAACACGAGTATTTTGCAACACGGATAGATTGAAAAAGGGAAAACTTTGAGATTTGTAAAATATGGGAAATGTCGTATAAACGAATAGGTCATGCCGGAATTTCTATAAAATTTCTATAATTAGTAATTTTTACTATACTTTCTATTATTTTAGAAACCCGATAAAAGGGCGAAGTTATATAGTCTTTAAGCTTATTAATTCGTAATTATACGATAACGATAACCCGATGGTTAAACAAAAACTATACTTTTACAAACGAGACAACTATTTTAACTAAAAACCGTCAAGGAAACAATATACTAAATTATAAAATATTATTTTATAATTCCCGACTAGAAGATAAAATCATAACTTTTGTAAAGACTCTAAAAAGATCGTTTATATGATTCGTAACATTAAAACATGCGTTTACTATTATACGAGAACTGTTATTAGTTAAAGTGGTGATTTCCAAACACGTGTCAAAATATTTTGTTCAACTATTTTCTCACGTTTCTTATATAATACTTGCAAAGTATTATATACCCCGATTATTTATTGACTGTTTGTATTTGTTATATGATTCACCATATGAATTATATACATGTTTAATTTTCATATGTAATATATATACGGAATATATTGCATACTTTGTTATATAATTCACCATATGAATTATATATACTTTTGACTTATTCTATTTAACCAACCACCAAACTATTACAACTTGAAATCTAAGTCTTTTATCAACGTGACGCGTTGATGTGACTATCCATTAGAAAACCCAAATACATTATCCTAGGCTAGTGGATCTTAGCCGTTAAGATAAACTGCAACTTCTTGGTCGAGCCATTCCGGTTTCCGTTTGTGTTGTGCTTAATATGTGCATTCCTGCCAATCGTTCTACAACATTAAGGTGAGTTTATAGCCCCATATTTTACTTGTTTTACATATATTTTTAGGGTGAGAACATGCTTGTTTGCAAATGCATTGACATGGTTGATTACAAATTGGTTTACATACTCATTTACATAGCTCGCTATGGGATACATTACTTGACTTCATTTTTGGTCACAATACATACTTTACTTTTGAAATGATTACGGATTAGCTTAAGCGGATTGAACTGATAAGTACAAGTAAATGCACGTGTTTTCTTGGAGGGGACACTTACGAGGGGTACATATTCATTACTGCTCGGGTGTTCTTGGAGGGGACACCTGTGATGGGTACATGTGTTAGCCTCAAAATATTAAGTCGAACAGGAAGTTCGTTCTTTACGTGTACGAGTCTCGGTCATTTAATTAGTTAATGTTGTTATAGTATAATATCGGGAATCGGGCTCGATAGTTAATCTAATATTGTATATGTTTCGGGTTTAATCCCAAGCAAAACCCGAGCCCGGGTCCTAGTTAAATATCCCGCGCGTTATTTAACGCGACGGGGTATATAAACTCTTTTCTATTTAGAAAAGAGTAAGTTGTTCATTTTCTAATAATTCTTCTTTTCTATTTTTCTCTCATCTCTCTCTCTCTTCTAATTCTCTCTACAAAAACAACTCACTATCTTTCTCCTTTCTAGGTTGATTCGTGTATGATATATGTTATGAAGTGATTATGGGATCCTACAATTGGTATTAGAGCTTCAAGGGTGGATTTGTGTTTGATTCTTGTGGTTGATTAGCAAATTTCGTGGCTTATTTTGGTTCTAAAAGCCCACGGCTCAAAAAGCTTATTTAGGCTTAATTTGTTGGTTAATCTTGTGGTTTTTCTTGTTACTAATGCTAAAGAAGTTCATGTGTTGCCACTACAAGTGATTAACAAGGCTAAAGTTCGAAATCAAAGCCAAAAAGGTTCGAATTATTTTATGTTCTTCGTGGAGAGTTGCCTAATTTTGGACGATTCTCAAAGAAATACGAGTTAAGGTGTGTTTAAACTTGATATACACACTTAGTATTGCATGTTAGAGCCTTGATTCGTGGATAAAAAAGCTTATTTGAGTGATTTTGTCAAATTCGACCTTGTGTTCATCGTGGAGGGTTGCTTATTTAAGTATTTGTTCTTCACGGCGGTTTGACTAGCTAGGGGACAAGATCCACGATTTAAGGAAATAGTCAACGGCGGTTTGTTGACCACAGTGGCGAGTTGTGTTTTATATTAATAAAATATTACACGGCGAGTTGTTGAAACCAGGTGGCGGTTTGCATTGTATTGTGGCGAGTTGACAGGTTCATGGCGAGTTGATTATAATATTGTCCAAATTCAAACGTTACTCTGCCTAAAATAAAAACCCACGGCGAGTTGTTTAAAATATTCTAGGCGGCGAGTTAAGGAAACTAGGCAGCGAGTTGCCATAACTAGCAGCGGTTTGATTATAAAATCAGGCGGCGAGTTGTGTAACTACACGGCGGTTTGGCAAATTATTTAGGCGGCGGTTTGAGTCAAAGGTCACAGCGGTTTGCTCAATTAAGCGGCGGTTTGCTTTATATTTATTGCCAGCGGTTTGGTTAAGTGAAGGCGGCGAGTTGGGTCACTATTGAACTGTTGATTGATTGACTTGTTGGTAATGAACAATCTAATATTGTATATGTTTCGGGTTTAATCCCAAGCAAAACCCGAGCCCAGATCCTAGTTAAATATCACACTTTTTTCGGGAAAAATTAAGTAAAATAAAAAATTAGATAGCATTTTTAGCTTATTTTTACACTAATTTTGATTTTGGTAATAAGGTAAAAATAATTTTTTTCAACTGCGCCGAATTCCAAACAAATCATCAAACCAAAACCAAAACCATCGAGAAGGACTTAAACTGCACAAATCATTCACAACCAAAAAACCATTAACTACCAACGATCATTCATTCACGGTTATCTAGTGATCTTGTAAAATCCCGTTAATCATTTGGTGGTTTTGATCATAGACGAGTAAAATCCCATGAACGTGAATTGCATACAACCACAATTTCAATCACATCACATCCACTTAAGATCCAACAACTTTCACACTTCATAATTCACGTTAAAATGGGAACAAAGGTTACTTCATCTTCGGGTTCAGTTTTAGAGGAACCAGAGATACAGAAACTGCAGATGCAAGCAAAGATTTTCAAAGAAAACTCCCTGAACAAATGGAATGCACTTAAATCAACCACTCAACTTCTCGAAAGACAGACTTTCTCAGGTTGTCAATTATATCAACAAGCTTTTGCACAACTCTTTGGTGATGGTGTCTGATTGTTAAAATTTCTCAAACTAAATATATAATATAATAAAATAAAATATATATAGTCTAAAAAACAACACAAATCAATAAAACCGGGAAGTAGTATAGAATGTTCCCGGGTCGTTAATCCCCAACGAGGCTGTGCTGGAAAATCGATACAGTCGGAAGATTGGAGTTTGAAAGAGAGAAATGATTTGAGAGTGTGGAAAGCTAAATTAAACAATAATAAACAAAAACGATTAAGAAAAACCTAAAAATTATGAAATTAAGCTAAAAAACGAGGGCACGAATCCCGAACAAAGGGTCTAAAACCTAAAATCTTCAAAATTAACCCTACGAAGAAATTTTCACTTCTAAACTACTCTAGGGAACTAATAACGAAGAATGAAAAAGACTAGACTGAAAACGGAGGTCGTTTGACCCAAAAACGAGTCAAGACAAAAACCGCACCCGAGCCCCGTTCTTTAAAAATCAAAAAGTTACAAAAATGACCCTACGAAAATTTTTGTATTTTTCCTACGAAATATATGACTAAAGAAAATTTTCTAAAAAAGAAAAATATTTTTTTGATAATTTTTGTATTTTTTATGAATTTTTTAAACTTTTAACTAAATTAAATTATAAAAAATACTAAACTACTTTTAAAAATTCTGAAAAATTTACCTAAAATACTAGACACTAAATACTACCTACGAAAAATAAGAAACCAAAATTTGGCTTATAAATAAGCCCGAAAATAAGCTGAAACAGCTTATAGCTTATAAGTGGGCGGCCAAACTATGTGGTTAAAGTATTAAACACTATGGGAACACGAGTACATACAGAGAAGGATCCCAAATGCTCAACAAGCCGGTTAACAACTTTTGGTTCACAATCAAAGTTAGAGGGAAGAATATCAGAGGTGAAGAAAGCGCATTTCGAAACGTTCTGAGATCTTGCTACCATAAAAAAAAAAAAAAAAACTCGTTGCAGAGTACGTGATCCGCTCTCATCGATCTCCTCTTTTTTTTTTTATGAAAACTTTTTCAAACAAACTTGTTAAGCTCCTTGAGCTTAACAATTTTCACAACTAGAACTTTTTGTAAAAGCTTATAAATAAGCTGAAAACGGGCTTTTAAAATGGACAGAAGCTTAAAGTTAGCTTAAGGCTAAAAATAGCTTTTTCTCTTTGACTTTTTGGACTAAAAAAGCCTAAAATTTGAACAGTAATCAGTAATGAATTATCTAAACAATCTACATAACATATTAATGAGCTAAAATCTACAACTAAATAAGCTTAAAAGGGCTTAAATTGACAGAAAGCTTGACTAAGCTTAAAAGGCAAAAGTGGTTAAGCTTTGGAGAACTGTTGACACAAATAAGCAAGGAAAATAAGAAAATGAGCGAAAACAACTATCACAACCAACCTAATAAGCTACTAGGAGCACTAATAAGCAAATGGAATAAGCTCAATAAGCCAAAAAGTGGCTTAATACCTCAGCAGTACTAACTTAAGAGTTAGTACTGTTGGTATTGGATTTGGCTTTTAAAAACCTCAATAAGCAAAGGAAAAGGGGAATAAGCTATCTAAGGCAACTAACACACCTAATAAGCAAGTAAGGACACAAAGGCATCAATCAAAAAGCACAAAATAAGCTGGCACAAAGATAAGTTATATCCTACACTTATGCTTAAAAAAATTCAAAAGCCTACTTTGAGCTTAGAAATAAGCTCACTAGAGTGCTTCCTAAGGTCTGAAATTGAGGGAGCTTATCAAAGAGCTTATGGGCTTTTTAGAAAAGCCAAAAGCTCATGCTGAGGTTCACAAATAAGCTAGAAAAGTGAGCTAAAAAACAACCCCTTAGCACCAGGGTAACTAAGCTAAAACAAAGGGGCTTATATTGACAGCTTAAAATAAGTTGTCAAATAAGCTTAAAATGAAGAATAAGGTGAAAACAGATTGAAAAGAGCTTAAGGTGAGCTTAATTTCAAGATTCCATTTTCTAAAAGCTAACTAAACCTGCTGATTTTGGAGTTGGAAAAAGGCTTTTTTCTTTTGAAAAATGACAATTAATACTTGGCAGTCTTGACTCAAAAAGTCAAATGACTCAAAGTACTTTTGACAGCTAAGTTATACACCACAAAGGACCCCCTTTTGAAACTAAATCTCAAGTTTACAAGAGCTTATCCAAATAAGCTCTTGTAGTTCTCAAAAAGTCAACAGACCTAAGGAAATACTTGCAAAGACTTGAAAAACATTTTAGGACAAAAAAACTTTGGAAAAACATATTAAATAAGCGTAAACACTTAAGCTAAAGCTAACCATATAACCCCAACCCATACAAATCCTGTTTTGACCCATTTTCATACTTAACCCAAACACCCCTTAATATTTTAAAGATTGATTTTAAAACATATAAGAACTATTTTAAGCTTAAAATTTTTAAAGACTACTAATTATTATGCAATATTAAGCAATAAAAATAAAAACAAAGAAAAATAAGCACTTTTAAAAGCTAAGAAGCTAGTGACATAAATAAGCTATATTAAGCAGTTTCTAAGCAAATTGCATGAAAATGAAATGAAAGCAACTAAGAGGCATATTTAAGCATAAATAAACACAAATAAGCACAAAAGAACATTAATAAGCTAAAAATAAGCTAATAAGCAATGCACAGTAGACCTAAGATAAAAATTTAAAGGAAATGTACCTTAAATCCTGCTCAAAATAGGATTGTAAAAACCTAATAATCTCTAATCTACCCAAATCTTTATGAATAAGCTTAACTATGCAAACCCATGAGCCTTCCAATATTGCTCATTCATCCACAACTTGATCAAACAGTAACCCGTTTCTTTCCTTCTTTAAAATTTTCCTTAAATTTTTGTATAAAAGTTTTAAAAACAGATTATAAATGGCTTATATTGAGAGCTTATATGAGTTTAAAGAAGTACAAATACTTAGAACAATATTTGAAAGACAAACTGAATTTTTATAAAAAGAAAGAGTACAAGTACATTGAAGTTTAAAAACTGAACTTAAAGAAATTTTACACTAAAATAAACTAACTCTTACTAAAAACTACTACTCGTGCCACAATGGCTTACAAAGTCTTAAATAGCTAAAACGAGCTAGGGCTTCTCTCTCTTGTCTTCACTCTTGGTGTGTTTCTTTGTAGACACATTTGAGCCTTCTTGTGCTTTGATTGTGAGTGAGTAAAAACACAAACATTCCATAGCCCTTGGATTGCCTTTGTGCCCAAGTCTTAAATCCAAACCCTCGATCGAATTGGTGGGAATTTGGATTGCCAACATGGCATACCCATGTGGGGGGTGGGGTTAAGGATTGTGAAGGTTTTGGAGGGTTGTGGGAGGTCAACGAGGAGGAAAACGACAGGTTGTGGGGTTTATGGGTTTTGGCGGGAAATAGTGGTGAAGATATACAGTGTTTCAAACTCCAGGGTGTGAGTTTGGGGATTTGACAGGTTTGGTCCCTCAAAGTTATATATGTGTTTGCGAGTTAAGTCCAAGTGGGTTATAGAAGTTTGGGGTGTTGGCAGAAACACCCCCCAAGGGTTATATATGCAATTGCACCCATGGTCCTTGTTAGATGTAACTTTGGCTATTTGGCAGACTTAACCCTTGTGGTTAAGTCTTTGGGCATTTGGCAGTTTTGATCCCTTGTGATTATTTTCTTCTTTTCCCTTTTTAAATAAGTTTAGGATTTGGCAATTTAAGTCCCTAAACTTATTTTGCCTCACTTGTTGACTTCTGGATTTGTCGGGGTTGACTTGGGTTGACTTTTTAACCTTGGGCTTGGTCTTGACTTTGTCTTTTCCACGCTTTTCCATTCCGTGTCTGGTTTTGTCGTTTTGGCTTCGTTTTTTTTTTCTTTTTTTCCCCGTGTCCCCCCTTTACCTAATATTCCGATCTTGCACCAGTACAATACAAACAAGCATATTTTTGGCATTTTAAGTCCGTTTTTGGTTATTTTAACTTGTTTTTAAAGGTAAAAGGTATGTGTAATTAAACACATACCAGCTCTCAAACTTTGATGGTGGATGACATGTTGAAAGCTCAGAGCAAGGTGATCGATATTTTGTGCAATCTCGAGCTCATATATCCTCCTGCTTTCTTTAACATTATGATTCACTTGGTTATCCATTTACCTCTAGAGGCTATTTTCGGCGGGCCTATTCGCCCCCGGTGGATGTATCCATTTGAAAGATATATGAAGAAGCTAAAAAATTATGTACGAAATAAAGCTAAGCCGGAAGGTTCGATTGCGGAGGGTTATGTTGCAGAAGAAGCATTGACTTTCAGTTCTTATTATTTTCGGGATGTTACCATGAAATTTAATTGTCCTGACCGTAATGTGGATTTCCCTCCTCCAACCTGTCAGTTTCAGGTGTTCAAATCACTATGTAAATCAATTGGTTTACGGTCGGTTATTCGTATTTATCGCCAAGAATTGAAGAAAGTGATATGGTATGTACTTCACAATAGTCCTGAAATCGACAGGTACCGGGCCAAGTTTAAGATGTATGTGTTTTTATTTTGAAACTTCTTTTTCTTAACTTATCTTTTTGACCCTTATTCTAACAACCATGAACATTTTTATAGTGAATTTCCTAACAAAGACCATTACAGAAAATTCCCCGCTAGTTTGGGAAACAGGTAAACTTAGACTTATTATGTGTATTTAACTATAAAAATAACGACATCATATTTTGTGTTCTCTATCTGATCCTATCTTCTTCATAGATCCGTCAACGTCACGTAGACAATGACCCAGGTGTTAACGAAAGCAGCGAGTTATTCGCTTTGGCTTGTGGACCATCACAGACTCTAATCTCAGTCAACTCTTGCGTAGTCAACGGTGTGAGGTTTGTCGTGCACAGCCGCGATGAACTCGTCATAACTCAAAACAGGCGCATTTTTCGCCTGGATCTCGTACGTGAGAAATGTATATACGGTAAGCTTGAACAAATTCCTCGAGTTTTCATATTTGTCGTTCAAAACTGTGTTGTTCCGAGTTAAGTGGTTCGACACTAGCAACAAAGGACGTATCCAAAATTTTGTCATTTAATCACTTACCGGTTAAACGTGTAGTATTTTTGTAAGATTTTTCCTACTACATTTGTCCTCAAGGGTAGTTTTGGAATTTTCTTTACTTTAGATATTATTACGTGTATTATAATTTTAACATCACTTACTTTCATAAAGTGGTTAAAAGTAAAAGGAACAAAAACAGAATTATGAGTATTAACAATGCTTTGGGTGACTGTATTAAAGGATCTAAGATTGCAGAAGAGTTTGTGAATCATTTTGATATATTTTTGGGTCAAGTTAAACATGTGACCCATTTGGATTCCTTGGGAAATATTTTTACAAATACTCTTTCCACAGATGAAGCAAATGCTATGGTAGTAGAAGTATATGATAATGAAATAAAGAGTGTTATATTTGGAATTGGTGATTGTAAAGCTCCTCGACCTGATGGCTATACAACTTGTTTTTTAAAAAAGGCTTGGTCTATTGTTGGAAGTGATGTATGTCTTGCAATCAAGGGGAAATTATTGACGGAAGTTAAGTATACTCTCATTGCTTTGATTCCTAAGATTTACCATCCTAAACTTGTGACAAATTTCAATCCAATTGCATGTTGCAATGTTCTTTACAAGTGTATCAGCAAGATATTAACTAACAGACTCAGGGATTTTTTAGATAAATTGGTGAATTTAAATCAAAGTGCTTTCATTGAAGGAATGAACATTCAAGATAATATTCTCTTGACTCAAGAATTCTCAAGGGTTATAATAGGAAAGGGGGTTCCAGAAGATGTGCTCTTAAAATTGATATTACTTAAGCCTATGATAATGTGAGTTGGGATTTCTTAAGGAATGTTCTTATTAAATTTTGTTTTCATATGAAAATGGTGGACAAGATTTATACTTGTGTGTCATCATTAGTATTTTCTATTTGTGTAAATGGTGATGTTCATGGCTATTTCAATGGTTGTCGAGGGCTTAGACAAGGAGATACCTTATCTCCTTCTCTATTTACTCCTATATCTCCTTATCTATTTACACTGGTAATGGAAGTTTGTACATTGATTATTGCCTAAAAAATCAATCAGGGTGTAAGGAGATTAAGCTAACCCATCTTTGTTTTGCTAATGATCTTTTAGTTATGTGCTATGGAATTAAGGAATTTATTAAAGTTATTAAGGATTCACTTGATGATTTTAGTAAAGTTTCAGGTTTGGAGCATAAGTTGAGCAAAAGTACAATTTCTTTTGTAATATAAATGTCGGAGATCAAAGGAGTATTTTGAAGATGGTTCCTTTCAAAGTAGGTACATTCCCAGTCAAGTATCTTGGTGTGCCTTTTGTAACATTTTGTATTTTCAGGTCATTTTATGACGTCATTATTTCATTATTTTATTTTTTTAGTCTCATGCGCGTTCATTTTTAATTCTTATTTCATAGTTAAATCGCGTAAGCTAAAAAAATCAACATTTAACGTAAACGGACACCAAACAAATTAAAGTTTTCATCAATAAAATGTTATATTATTTTACGAAAGTAATAATTCACTTTTTATATTTATTTTTATCGGTTACATAAATTGGTTACGTTTCGCAATTTAGTACTTTTAGGCATACACGGAAGCACCAAAACTTTTTCTACGCTTCAACAAATACCCACAATTATACCTAAAGTTTTATTAAACTTTACCCAAGTTAATATTTTTAGTCATATTGTACATTAAATAAACTAACTAGAAACTATACCTTACAAGATATACTTTACATTTAGACTTTATATATTAAAAAGTGTAAGTAAATGCCTAAATAATATGCAATATATCAAAAATCAAATGTTCTCCCGTTTGCTTCTACATATCAAACGGCAACAACAACAATTTAGATAAGAGAACTCATTTTTCATGCAAGTTGGCATGTACATCAACCTTGCATTAAACCAAGCCATGCTATGTTTCACTTGACCAATATTCTTCCTTAATACCATGAAACTTGTCTCTTTGTACATTATTGCACCTTTTTGACCAAAACGTCCCATATATTGCAAGTAACTAATAAGAGTTATCATATAAATGCATAAACACTTAGTAAAGACTCAAAATTCTCTCTTTTTCTCTCATCCAACCCACGGCTCAAAAAGCCTCTCCAAAATAATTCACACTTTGATTTTACAAAACCATACACATATATACACATCATACCTAAGGTATCCTAAGATGGTTCCAAGCATTGGTTAACCATATTCAAGCTTTAATCAAGAAAAGGGAAGCTAAGGTTTATTTAAGAAAACTAGGGTTTTCTTTGGTGCAAGCTTTGGATTTTTATCTAAACAAGGGTTTAGATTACATTGATCATCATCATCATACACCATAAGGTCATCTAGAACCCTTTATGTTCTTTCAATATTCATTTTATGCATATGTTAGTTCTATTGTAGCTTGAATCACCATGTAGGATTTTTAACATGTAAATGGAGTTTTTACTTGTAATGATCATTTTGCACACTATTATATATGTTGAGATATTGCTAATATCATGTTAAAAGGGATGAGAAAGTATTGTACCATATTAAGTTGGTGTAAAAATGATTAACTACAAAAGTAGTAAGGTATAAAAGCAAGGTTAAAAATGGATTCAACAAGGTCACTCAAAGATTCTGTCCAAAATTCGTATATATAACACATTATTTTATATTTTTATAAAGTAGTATGATTCACGACGATTCCGAAAAGGTAAGAAACTTGTCAAACGGATTTATAACGAAAAAATTTAGAGCAAAAACGAGGTATATATTCGAGGTATAAAAATCCAGCATTTGTTAAGTTAGTGGTTTCTGTCAGGATTTTAAGATGGTATTTGCGGCACTTTCGAGTCCGTTTCGGCCTTCGGCCGAAACATGAAAGTCGTTCGGAAGGTCGTTTTACTTCCCCGCGAGGTTCTTTAAGTCTAAAAGCGAGTGATAACGGGTCGTAAGGCGGGGGCAAAATCTGGCTTTTTGGTAATTAATACACTGCATCAGATCTGATGCGAGTGCTTTTTCGCCCATTTCGGTCGAGTTTCGGGTCTCGGACAGAACTGGAAAGTTGTTCAAAATATCGTTTCGCATAAATTCTCTTTAGAAAGTAATAACTATAACTACCAGGAGTAACTAATACACTACCAGGAGTAACTAATACACTACCAGGAGTAATAACTATAACTTTTAAATGATATAGGGTGTGTGAGAACTATAACTACCAGGAGTAACTAATACACTACCAGGAGTAACTAATATACTACCAGCAGTAATAACTATAACTACCAGGAGTAACTAATACACTACCAGGAGTAACTAATATACTACCAGCAGTAATAACTATAACTACCAGGAGTAACTAATACACTACCAGGAGTAACTAATATACTACCAGTAGTAATAACTATAACTACCAGGAGTAACTAATACACTACCAGGAGTAACTAATATACTACCAGCAGTAATAACTATAACTACCAGGAGTAACTAATACACTACCAGGAGTAACTAATATACTACCAGTAGTAATAACTATAACTACCAGGAGTAACTACAACACTACCAGGAGTAACTAATACCCTACCAGGAATAACTATAATTACATTATTCAGATATTTATAAATGTTTTACAATTATAAATATGTTTTCACTCAAACAATTAGATGGTGATTAGCTAAATAGACTTATGCATGGTAGAGATTACTCAATGTGATTAGTACTTATACGACCTATATTGGATTAGGTTGCCTTCGGATTCCTTCGTGACACATTTTTCTATTGTGAATACTTGTTGATTACCATTCACTCGAGGTGAGTTCATAGTCTCGCATTTCAATCTTTTTAATGTTTTATAAATCCGCGAGGGGAATACATGCTCTTTTACAAACTCATATATTTTACTACAGTACAATTACCTTTCAATACTTTGTGAGTTCATAGTCTCGCATTTCAATCTTTTTAATGTTTTATAAACCCGCGAGGGGAATACATGCTCGTTTACAAACTTGTATATTTTACTACAGTACAATTACCTTTCAATACTTTGTGAGTTCATAGCCCCACCTTTTCTCTTTTAATGGTTTTCTTAAACTGTTTTCGGGGTGAGAATACGTGCTCGTTTTACTACATAAACTTATTGATTTCTATACGTAAACGTTACATGATTATTTTTACTAAAGCTTGATTTGTTTACTACATGATTTGAGATCGTGAATACCTATATTTGAAACCATGAATTTTAGACATGATTGTTTTACTACGGACACAAGTGTATGCTATCCAGATTACTGCCTGAATATTATTGCTAAGTTACCTTATTGCCGTGAAGTCCCTACTTATCATGAACCGTTAATTGCTATTATAGTGAGCGCTAGTGTTGTGGATAGATCTATCGGGACTGACAATCCCCACCTTTACTTGGGTCACTAGTTTGATCGGGTGCATTTAACATTGGAGGTCCGGAGTTTGGCAAGCATCCTAAATTAACATTGGGGCAAAAATCGCGTAAGGCTTCGGTTAATGAGCCTTAGTGCAAAATAAAAGTGTTGGACATGATGAATGTGTTTCTCCTTGTCTAACCTTACCTATATTGGACTATGAACTACTACATAGTCCTGCCTATTATTTGGTTTATGGACTTCGGAATACGTATGGGTGGAGGAGTTTTTAGGAGTTGGGTTTCTTAGTCCACCATTACTTCGATCTTGTGGTCCACTACTGAACATTACTAGATTTATTAAATCACTTCTTGGATTTCGGAAATAACACTTTGAAATGCCGTAACGCTACTTTTCTTCTGAAATATTTCTTAAATTATTTCAATACTGCTTTTTACTTAAACATATGAATTCACCAACATTATTGTTGACGTTTTAGCATGTATTTTTAGGTTACTATTTTGCTAGTGGAGCATTGGGAGCATTCGAGTCGCGCGGATATATTTTTGAAGGCTTAATAACTTGTATACCTTTCGACAAAAGTTTTAAAATAAACAAAATGTTTCTATTGCATTATAAATGGGATCCTTTGTAAACTCTGATTTTAATATAACGAATGTGAAATTTATCTTAAAACGTCTCTTTTGAGGTCGTTTTCCGTGACTTGTGTTTTGTGCCCTGAAGTAGCACCCCAATGTTACCATTCCGCTGCGTTGTCCTGATTTTTAGGGGTGTTACATTCCACCGCTTCCAAAACTGTAAAGCATTCTTATTCTTTAATGTGTAATGCAACTATGCTCTCAGTTAAGCACAACTAGTCCACATGGTCTTCATCAAACATGAAATCATACCATAACTAGTATTGAGTGTCATCTCAATTAGATTTAGCATCCGTGTACAAAAACATCCCCATGCCTTTTAAAATCCGTAAACGATGAATATTCTCTTAATAATGTTTGGCACCTCATGAACTCCAAGTTCATTGGTTTATTCTTATTGCACAACAAATTGTTGCAATATATATCCTTAGATTTTCATTACTCTGGAAAAATCCATAATCTAAGAAGAATTCCAAAACCAAACATATCCTATTAAAATATTCGATTTAATTATTATCAAATAACTTTCGATTAAATACCAATGTTGTCAAATCATCTTGCATTCATGCATGATACAACTATTCATCTACACAATATGATGTACATAATGAATCATTTAGTCCAACTAATATTTCATTGATGTTCTATCTTATCAAAAGATATGAATCCATTTAGACTTTCTAAATGATATGTCATGTTGTGTTAGACTTATATACCACATAAGTTTATTACAGTAATCATATTACTTCAAGGTTGTAATTTAATTTCCTAAATCTTTCAGGTGAAGGAATCCTGAATATAATACTTCCACTAGCTTTTAGAAATACTCAGGAGTTATCTTAATTATAATTAAATTCAAATCAAGTAAATGATTTAATTAATAATAAACTTAAGATTATCCTCCTAGATGCTTACAATAATCCATACTTGGATTCTTGCCATTTGTACACTTCATAAAGATTCTATGAATTCATAAATTCCTTTGATTACTAACCGTCCTCGCAATAGTAATCATTCAAGGAAGAGTTTAAATTATATTGCCATTTTTCATCTATATGAACTAGTATGACAATCAACCATCTTTATATAATTAATGTGCATATAAAGAATATTTAATCACAATCAATTGCTTGAGTATGATTAAAATCCCTTCTTAATACAGGCATTAAATATGTGTACAACATTGTCCATATGAGTTTGATACCTAGACCATTACCACTTGGGTTTTTATTCTCTTTGAGGAAAATCATTATAACTTCACAGTCTAACTGTTTTATGTTCGATCAGTTTAGAGGAGGAGGGGCAAAACTTAAAACCCTAAAAGGGTTGTTTGGCCGATCGACTAAGGGAGGAAACAAGAGGGGGTTTTTAGGATTTTTTTTTTCAAGCATTCACCTAACAATGAACCTCAAGTCCTCCTTATATAGCCTACACAACTTGGAGAACAAGCAAGCAAGCCCAAACCCCTTTGGGTTGTAGGTTCGGCCGACCCAAGGAGAAGAGAGGGAAAAACCAAACTTTCCTTTTTGGCGTTTTGCACATTAGTCCTTTAACTATTAAACACTAATGTTTATCGTTAAATACTTTTAACGGTCGTTTACTAAAACACTATTTAAACATTGTTTACGTATTAACGTGTGCGTCCCCTTAGGCTCGAATATAATTTCCGGACATATATTATTTGTACATGGTCATATTCCACAGAACCCACCACCACTCACCACCGCCACTCACACGAGCACACGAGCACAATACCGCCACCACCTCTAAACCATAATTCTTTTCTAAACCCTCTAAATGACAATTATTCTACTTTTTGTAACCCTCTAATTGTTGGTGGTTTTTGATTTTCTTTTTTGTTAAACACGTATGGTTTTTTTAATTTGGTTTAATTATAATAAGGATTGGTTAAAGAATTTTAATAAGCTACTATAATAAGTTGTTAATTATAAATTGTATTATTTTTTTTAGCCGTGGACGTGGATAGTTAAGGCGAGCCGAGAGCCGAGAGCCGAGAGCCAAAAATGAGCCAAGGGCTACAATGAGCCAAGTCGACAGCCGAAGGTATGTTGTAACTTTTTTTTTATCCTTTTGGTATCCCCAGGGACATGTTGCCGGGGAATGTTTATAGTTATTAGTTTGTGTAAAATGCAAAACCAAACACTCCTTGACACTGTAATGCGACCTTGCATATAGATGGTCAATCAACGGAGGTTGACGCACCGCCGAATATCGTTGATCTTGACGAAGACGATGATATTATTGATGATGAAGACGCCCTTCCTCATGATTTAGCAGATTCTGATGATGAAGACCTTGTCAATGTTGATGATGATGATGGTGTAGATGTTGTTTATTCTAGTGAAGAAGAAGATTGATCTTGAGTTGTAACTTGCAAAAGACACTTATTTATTTGAGTGAATGAATGAAATTGTTGTGGATTGTTTAAATGTGTATATTTATTTGGATATGTATGTATTTGGATGTGTGCATGCTTATATTATTTTGTTCATGAATTTCTATATGTTATCTTAATTGTACTTGTACAGATGTCAGCGGATGTGGCACGGGGCCACGGCGGTGATGGTGGCGGTGATGATCGGTCCCTTACACACCATATACCCACCGGTTGCGGGGGTTGCTTCGCTAACCGAGGTAAGAATTTATGGATTATTATAATACAAGCATAAATTTGATACATTGAATTTGCTTGCCTTGAATTTTTATGACTTTATCACTCACTTGATTTTGCAGGCAAAGGCACCCGAAAACCCAATTTGGGTGAAAGAAGCGGGCAAGATGCATACCCGCCAGGAGACCCGTAACCTCGGGTTAAAGTAGATCACTGATGACAAAGGCCCCGTCCCGATCCGGTTTGAGTGGGACGACAAAAAGACCATGAAACCCAATTATGTAACGTGGTTCTATATTTCTTTAGCTTCTTGCTAGCTTCTTCATAATAATATCGTAAAAACAAGGTTCGTCGTCGCTTTGTGATTGAGGCATTATTCTAACTTAACCTTTTTCTTTAAATGAAAATATCTAGTTAAAGTTCAACAAAAGTAACTTGGTTTCTTCTGTGTAGCGTCTTGCAAACTAGATAATGATCAACTTATTGACGATTTACATGACATATAAATATATACTGTAATATACCAAAGGAAATTACATCTAACAACTATTTGACTTTTTTACATCATACACATATAACCAAGGTTATAAATAGCGTAAGACGTGGCGTGACAGCATGTTCAAGCCTCACGCCTTAGCGGCTATGGCGTTGCTTTTACGTTTTTAAGGCGTGGCTTAAGACAACCCAACATATAAAAGTATTTACATATTTATATCATATTTCATATATATTGAGTTTACATAAAACATTGTACATATAAATAAAGTTAAAAAACTATCATTGCATGTATATTCTTCAATTTGAAAAAAAATAAAAAAATTATCGGACTTGAATCCAAAAGGCTCGCCACACCTCACGCCTTAGCGCGCCTTATCGCGCCTTTTCACGCCTCATCTGACGTCACTCCTAAAGTCGACGCCTTTGTCTATTTCGTAACGTAAAGGCCACGCCTCACACCTTAACAACATCATAACACCACCAAGACGCGCCTTTTAAAACACTGCATATAACTATATAAGATATACAAATGTGAAACAACTAGATAATTAGTGGTTAAACCTTTAGACAGATACGGCCAGTTTGGTTACTAGGAAGTTTTCCACGCGTCACATCGGTTTTTAGCATATACTTTTTCCGTCTTAAAATAAATGTTTAGTTTGACATTTTAGAGTCAAACTGGTTCAACTTTAACCTTAAATATTTAATTTTGTGTGATATATTACTTGATAAAAAATATACTAATGAAAAATACAATTAAAACTCCATTCATATATTTTGCATCAAATATTATAGAACATACGCAAAAATAGTTAAAGTCAAAGTTGAACAAATTTGACTTTGAAAAGTCAAACTGGACACTTAGGTGGTGTTTGTTTTAAAAAAAATACCTCTTAACAGCCTCTTAATCTGTCTCATTCAGACGCGGTCAGACATTTTGGTCATTCAGTGCGTTTGTTTTTTATTTTCGTTCAGAGACGGTCAGAGGCTGAAACCTCTTACCCAACAAGATGGGAGATGGTGTCTTACTACATCTTAATGTGTTTTAACTTTTTACTTCTTTTTTTTCTTTCTTTCTTTTAGCTTTTTTACTTAATTTTTTTCCTTTGATTCCCTTTTTTTATTTTATATTATATATTTTCTCATCTTTTCCTTTCGTATTAATAATACATTTAGAGAGAATTATGTCGATATTTTTTAAAATATAAAAAATATTAAATATGATAATATGATGATGATAAAAATGCTCAAACTTAACATAAGAATCTTTCAACCAATATAATAATATATAACTAATTTTTTCAATCAAATAGTAGCATGCATATTTTGAGTATTAAATTGATTTTTTTTCCTTTAAAAATATTTTAATTGTTACATGACAATGTTAAATATATTCTAAGATATTCGACTTTTTTCATAATTTTATCATCATAAATTAATTGACAGTGAAAGTTTTAAGAAATAGCGAAGATGTTTAACAGCATAAGAATATGACATACCAACAATATATGATTAATTTACGAGATTAAAGGCGACACAACTTATTTATATGTTGCTAGGTCGTGTTAGTTCAATTACTCATTTGTTAAATTTAATGTTTAATAATCGTTTATGTATCATACGAATGAAACTGTTATATATTAATATCATTCAAACACTTTTTTATAAAAAAAACAAATAATATTATTTCATTCAGATTCAGACATTTACGCCTCAGATTCAGATTCAAATGTGCGAGTCAGATTCAGATCCAGAGACTCTTAATAAACAAACAACACCTTATTTTGAGACGGAGGGAGTAACATTTTTTTAACACAAAATCAAAAAAACACCGTCTTCAACAACATTTCAATAACACACAACCAAAAATCTCTCTCGCTCACACAAAATAATAAGAGTAAACTGCAAAAATCATCCTTGTGGTTTGTACTTATTGGCACTAATCATCCTTAACCGATACTATTGGCAATAATCATCACTGAGCGCTAAAATGTTCGGCAAAAATCATCCCTCACCACGAATTATGAAGGGTAATTATGTCATTTAAAACACACTGGGATGATTTTTGCCAAAATATGTTTAAACCAATGGATGATTTTTGCTGTTTTACAAAAAAAAAACTAATATTCACAATTATAATTATTTTTTACTTTTTTTTAATTAAATCATCACTTCATTATAATAATAGAATTTACAACAAATTAGAGGGGAGCGGAGATACTATCTGGGCCTTCACTCTTTTGCGTCAAAGGCGATATTATTATTATTATTATTATTATTATTATTATTTATTATAAATCACTTTATTAGAAATTTAAGGGATTTATAAAAAATTATTGGGAAGCCGAGATATTATCTAGGCCCCCACTCTTTGATGTGTGTGTTTATCGCCTTTGACACAAACCATGATGGCTGATTGATGCGGCACAACGTAAACGTGTGAAGGGGAAACAAAATCAGTCATCCTGATTTGTGTCAAAGGCGGAAGCCCCAGTTAGATAAACACACACATCAAGGAGTGGCGGCCTAGATGATATCTCGGTTTCCTAATAATTTTTTATAAAATAAAATAAGTAAATTACAAATAAATTGATTTATACTAATAATAATAATAATGAAGTGATGTTTATAAAAAAATAAAAATAATAATAATAGTAATTGTAACATTAGTTTTTTTTAGTAAATTGCAAAAATATCTCTGTGGTTTAAACATATGGAGGGTAATTATGTCATTTAAAACATACAAGGATGATTTTTGTCGAACGTTTCATCACTCGGGGATGATTAGTGCCAATAGTATCGGTTAAAGATAATTAGTGCCAAAAAGTACAAACCACAAGGATGATTTTTGTAGTTTACTCAAATAATAATAATAATAATAAAAATCGCATAAAGTTATCCCTATATATGGGGAATAGCATATAACATGGAAGGGGCGGTGCAATTTAATATGGCATAACGACGCTATAAGTACAAAAATGCATCTAAAACACAAGGATAACATACTGCACCGCTTACTCTTATCGTAGTTTTTATTAAACAACGTGGTAAGTTACTTTGAATTAATCTTACATCTCTAATATTGTATTTACATTTTAAAATGTCATGTCTATGTATGAACAACGTGGTAAGTTACTTTGATTTAATCTTACATCTCTAATATTGTATTTACATTTTAAAACTTCCTGTCTATGTATAAGGTTGAATGAATTAGAAAAATTGTATTGTGTTGGATGTTTTATCGACACCAATTTAATTCTCGGGGATAAATTAAATCTTATTTGCATTACTGGATTATTGTTATCTCTACTACCTATAAAAAATGTATTGATTATTGAAATTTTAAAATGTTAAAATTTAAAATGGTTTAGATTGAGTAATGTATTTTTTTTTTGGAACGGCGATATTATTAGAAACAAAAACTAGCAAGGAGCTAGATTACAAAACAATAATATAGGGGT
>BQNB010023961.1:11906-61236 GCA_026074375.1 Tanacetum coccineum | reverse complement strand
CTTTATTTGTGTTTATGTAAAACGTGCGTTTAGAGAAGACAGTTACAATGAAAGTGATAAATGTATTTCGGTTTTGATAGGAAGTATTGATGATGGCGTAGTCGTCAACGTTTAGTTCCAAAAAAATGTCAAGATTAATGGCAGACCAAACATACGTAAAGAGGGATGGTAATTGAAAGAGAAGATGGTGACACGTAATTTGCATCTGTTAGAAATAAAGAAATGTTCTACTTGTAAGCACTATTATAAAGTGCATGGACTATTTGTGTCAAGTTAGGAAAGTTTAGTCAACAATCTAATAAGGCTATAAATAGGGTATTTATGCCATGATTAGATGTAACAATTTCATTTTAATCAAAAGGCAAGTTAGGTATTTCTCTCTCTAAACACACACACTAATTACATCTTAATCTTCACACACTAGTCATCAATCAAGATCTTATGCTTAATATGTGGTATCAGAGCCAAGTGATTGCGGATTAGTGTTATATTTTAGTGTTTGTGAGATCGAGGATTTGCTTATTTCTGCTTATTTATGCTTATCAACTTATTCACATTGCTTATTGAGCTTATTTCGTGCGTATTAAGGCTGATTTTGTGCTTATTCGTGTGCTTATTGAAACAGCTTATCTACTTTTTCGTTTATGAGCTTATTCAGTCGCATATTTAGCTTATTCGAGTGCTGATGTCGGTGATTTGAGTGCTTAATAGCAATTTTAGAGCTTATTAGGTTTGGGAGCTTATTGGCGTGCTTATTCAATCTTATTCAGTTTCTAGTCGCTCATCACAATTTTAAAGTCAAATCAGTTGATTTCTGGCTCATTCGGTCAAAACTGCTTAATTAATTGCTTATTTGGTTAAAGCAGTTGCTTATGGTCAAACTGACTATTTTCTAGTCAAAATAGTTTACTGAAAGGTCAAAAAAAGTGCTTCAAATAGCTTATACTTGAGCTTAATAGCTTATTTTCAAGGTTATCACAGTTTGGGAATATTTCAAACAAGTTATCAGATCCAAGCAATTTTTAGATTCATGCATTTTTTTTCCAGTATAGTTTAAGTTAGGCGAACCATATAACCGATCTAACTCAGGTGAACCATACAACCGATCTAATTCACCAAACGAGACAACCGATCCCGCTCACTGAACTACAACCGATCGAGCTCACCGAACAAGACAACCGATCTAACATTTTTACAGAATAAAACTATACATTTTTTTAGAAACATATATAAAATAAAAAAACGAAAAAAACAACGAACGAAAACATAAAATAAATAGATCTCAGTTTGGTTCATTTTTTTTGTGTTGTATACCAATATCATGACCTTTAAAAGATCATAACACGAAAAGAAATCACATCGTAGATCTTTTTGAAGGTTCACTTCGTTTAATTTTCGAAATTTATAAAGAAAGAACAAAACCAAGCCTGTTTCATCATTCTTTTTGTTTCGTTTTGCAAAAGAAAAAACAAAAGAATACCTACCAGAAATTTTAATAAAAAGATTCGTTTGTCTTTATCTTTGTGAAAGAAATGGTTTCTTGTTTTATGTACTTCCTGGGTCTTTGTCTATATGAGAAATGAAATAATTTTTTGATAAGTTTTTTTTCTAGATTGGGAGATATAAAGGAAAAATAGATTTAGAAAAAGAAGTGTGTCTACCTTCGTTTTTTGATCTATTAAAAGAGAGAGGCGTGTGATTTTAGGATTGTGTGTGAGTGACTGCGTTTTTGAGTGAGTGAAATTCTAGGGTTTGTGTTATTATTAGCTTTTATAGTATAGTTTCTTTAGGTTTAGGTTTATAGAAATTTTGGGTTGTGGTTATATCATTGTTGGGCCTGATTTTTTCTATCATACCGAAAATAATACATTTGATTGCGAGTCGATAATTTTGAATTTTGGACTTATAATTTTACAAGGGTTGAAATTTATCATAGCTAAAAGTGAGCTGTAAATTTTGTGACATAATTTTGGTGTACGGTTTTGATTGCTAGTCGATAATTCGAGATTGATTAGAAATTTGGGTTGAATTTTTGGGATTATATTTTTTGGTCTACATTTTTAATTGAGCTTAAATAATTTTTTAGTAGAAATATTTTTTTAGTAGACATTTTTTTTAGTAAGTAGTGTTGTTCATAATAATAAAAAAATATAAAAAATTGTTAAAATTTTATGTTGGATATTTTTTTATTGATATTTTTTTAGTCTACGGATTTTTTTTCTTGCGAATTAAATAATTTTTGTTTGCGCAAAGTTAGTTAGTTTGTGGAGATTAATTGAGCAAGCTTGTTCGGATTATTCATTGACTACCGGGATATTTGTTCGAGACAAGATGAGTCGAGACGTGATTACAGTTGGTTCAACAATGCAGATTCTGTTGTTATATCGGGGTGAATACTTTCAGTGGCGTGAACGGTTTATGAACTATCTTGAAGAGCAAACGGATGGTGAAGCAATGATTAATTCTATTCAGAATGGTGATCACCCATTGCCTGTTATTGCTCAAGTGTCACTTGCTGGAACCGTACCAAATGCACCTCCTACTCTTAAAGATCCTAAATTTTGCGACTGACTAAGAGAAAAGAATCGAAAGATTGATCGTCTTGCAAGATCTCTTTTGATTTAAGGACTTCCAAATGACATTTATTCTCTTATCGACAGCAACGATACTGCTAAAGAGTTATGGGATGCACTTGAAAGGCCTAACATTGGAAGCATCTACTATTTATATGTTGGCAGATAGAAAATATCCTTTGTCAAAAGATGCTTGTTAAGTGATGCGAAAGATGAAGCTTCTAGATGGAACAATGGATGAAGTTTGATATCAACTTTTAAAGATGATTGAGAAGCAAGCTGGCTTAAGATTATGATAGGATTCTTAGTAGCTGCAAGTATGGTTTGAGTATCTAGAAGCTGCAATGGAGTTGAGAAGGATTGTTTAAGTGTTGGTTTAGTAACCACACAACAAATGGTCATCAGTTCACCATGTCTAACAGACATCAAGAACTGGCTAGTCTAAAGCAAACAGCTTTGGTAAAGACTTCTCAAATCCGTTAATGGTTGACAGTTTACCAAAAACTGTATGGTAATCAACTCACCATGTTTTAAAACAAAGAGTTGGTTACTCCATAGCAAACGGCTACTGGTAAAGAGATCTCAAATTCGTTGATAGCTGATAGTTTGCTAAAAACTATAAGGTTATTAATGCACCTTGTTATTGCAATAAAGCATTGACTAGTCCATAGCAAACGGCTCATGGTAAAGACATATCAAATCCATTGATGGCTGGTAGTTTGCCAAAACTACAAAGTCAACTTAGTTAGATGTTGTTGTGTAGCTGTGGTGCAGAAGTGAGGAGATGCTGTTAAAGATTAAAAGCCAAAGTATGATCTACTTTCAAATGAACAACAAGCAGATCATCATTAAAGAGAAGCTAATGATTAAAGAGAAGCGTTTGGATACAATCCTCAAAAGCTCAAGCTGAAGAAAACTAAAGAAACTTGAAGTTAACAAGTGAAGTTTAAGTTTAGAGGAGGATTATTGGGAATTAAGTGGTCTAGACTTAATTCTGTTAGTGTATTATAGTTAATTCTGCTAGTACATTTGTTAGTACTGGTAAAAGAGTTATCATAGTTAGTACTGGTAGTGCATTATAGTTAGTACTGGTTATGTAATAGTTAAGTCTGCTTATGCAGAAGTTAGTTAGAGTTAGAGATATGCATGAGGTATCTTAGGAAAAGATATACATGATCTTTATACGCATTTTGTAAATTCCATTAGGGTTTCCTTAGTGTATAAAAGGAACCCTAGGCATAGTTAGTTGACATAGATCAACACTGATCGATAGAGATCAATTAGCAATCATAGTTTGTAATCTAGTAAGATTCAAGTTATAATACAAAGGTTTGATAAAAGATCTTTTGTGTTCTTCTTAGCATTGTTGATTAGTTTCTGCATAATCAATAGTGTTCAATCAGTGTTTCATTATTGTTGCTTTAGATTTATCTAAAGTAACAAACCCTTTGTAAGCTAAAGGTTTAAGATCTATTCAGTAAGGGATTCAACAAGTGGTATCAGAGATTGTGTGGAAACTTTGAATAAGAAGAACTCCATTATTTGAAAAAGATTTACAATCAAACTAGTAAGATGGCAGAACAAGACTCTCCTCCACCAACTATAACAGCAATGAAAATCCCTATCATCAAGAAGGGAGAATATGATATTTGTAGAATGAGAATGCGACAATATATATGCCACACAGATCATAACCTATGGGATATATTTGTCGATGGAGATCTCCAAGAAGAGGCTGCACCAGCAGGAGAATAATCTATTCCTCTTGCTCCTAAGACTGCCAAACAATTGACTGCCAAAAGGAATCAGGAAAGAGTTAAGAGCATCTTGCTGTTAGAAATACCTGATGAATATCTCCTTAAGTTTCATAATGTTCCAGATACTAAATCTCTCTGGGCTGCAATTAAATCAAGGTTTGGAGGAAATGATAAATCCAAAAAGATGCAGAGGAATGTTTTAAAACATCAGTTTGAAAACTTTATCACTGCACCAAATGAAAGTCTGGATAAGGCTTATGATAGGTTCCAAAAACTCATAAGTCAATTGGAGGTTCATGCTGCTCCAGTATCAAGGGAAAATATCAACCAAAAGTTTCTAAGAATTCTTCCTCATTCATAGAGTCAAATTGCTTTAATCATGAGAAATAAGCCAGACATAGACCAGACTGATATTGATGATCTCTACAACAACCTTAGGGTCTATGAAGATAAGATGAAAAGGTCTTCAAGTTCCACATCTAATTCTCAAAACTTGGCTTTTCTTTCTTCTAGGAATACAAGCAACACTAATGAAGTTAGTACTGCCAGTGGAAATTTTGGAGTTAATACTGCTAGAGGAACTAGTTCCACAAGTCAGGTTTCATCTACTCCAGGTGCTGATGAAGTAGTATGCTCTTTCTTTGCACAATAGACAATGAGTCCTCCACTTGATAATGAGAATTTACAGCAGATTAATCAAGATGACTTAGAAGAATTGGATATTAGATGGTAAGTAGCCATGTTGACTGTTAGGCAGAGATTCATTCAGAAGACAAGAAGGAACTTGGATTTCAAAGAAAAAACAACCTGTTCCTTTGGTAAGGTTAAATGTTGAGTGCCTACAACTGTCACAGGAAAGGGCACCTTTTTGCCTAGGAATGCAAAAACAGGAAGGAACCAAGGGAAAAGATCTTTAGTGATAATGGCAGGAGTATGCCAACAACAACTAAACTCATCATCACAAGCACTGGTGGCTTAACGATGATCTATTTTTTTTTTTTTTTTTTTTTTTTTTTTTTTTTTTTCCCCTGTCTTTACAAGAACTGGTGGCTCAAGATGGTCTAAGAGGCTATGACTAGAGCAATGATTTTGATGAACCAGTTAATTATGCTTTAATGGCCATCTCCTCCTCAAGCTCATCAAGTTCTTCTAATAATGAGGTACAAAAGTGTTCTAAACAATGTCTTGAATCTTTCAAAACTCTTCAAAAGAACTTTGATAGTGAAAGAGAAAAACATAGCAAAGCCAGACTAGAAATTCAGGGTTATGAGTTAGCCTTAGAATCTCTAGAATCTAGAATTCTTGGACATGAAAAGAATGAACTGTCTTGGGGTGAAAAATATAAGTTTCAAAACTATGAGCTTAAGTGCAGAAAAGTAAAAATTGACAACCTTAAAATGGAACTAGAAAAAGTTGTTAAGGAAAGAGATGAGTTGAAAGTTAAGATAGAAAAATAGGAAGAATCATCCAAGGGTCTTAATAAAATACTCAACAGTCACATGAGTGCTAAAGATAAAAATGGTTTAGGATACGGCACAGATGAAATAAGTAACAAATCTGAAACTGATAGTGAGATTAGTATGCGTGTTTTTGAGAACATATCAAGTGATGAAGAAATCTCACCAGCAAATGATAGGTTCTCCAAAGCAGATGGGTATCATGTTGTTCCTCCTCCTATAACAGGGAACTTTCTAACCCTAAGAGCTAACATATCATTTACAGGTTTAGATGAATATGCCATTAGAAATAAGATCATTGAGTCAAAAACTTATACTAGTAAATCTAAAACTAGTGAGACTGTAGGTAAAACAAATGAAGTAAACATAGAAAAACCTAAGTCAGTCCATGAATCAGTTGTGTCTAAACCAAAGATTAACAGAGACAAAGTCATCATTGAGGATTGGAACTCAGATGATGAGGATGATGTGTCTGCTGTAAAAATAGTTAGTCCTGTTAAGACTAATGAGACTCAAACAGTTAGAAATCAAGTTGATAAAATTGGTCAAATTTCTCAGAAAGAAGGGATTGGATTTAAGAAAATAAAAGCTTGCTTTGTCTGTAAAAGTTCTGACCATTTGATCAAAGATTGTGATTTTTATGCCAAAAAGAGTCCAGAACCTAAGGTAAAAACTATGGTTAATACTGGTAAAAGGGTGGTCAAACCAGTATGGGATAATGCTAAAAGGGTTAATCAACAAAAAATTTCAAATAATTTGAAATACCCTCAAGCTAGAAGGACTTTTGTCCCATCAGGAGTACTAACCAGGACAGGTTTGGTTAATCCTGTTAGGCCAAATAGGAAAAGAGCAGTACATACTGTTAGTACTGCTAGGCCTATTAGTACTGCTAGGCCTATTAGTACTGCTAGGCCTGTTAGTACTGCTAGGCAATTTGCCCCAAAAATAGCACAAACTGGTAGTGCTATTAGACCAATTTACCCAAGAATGGACAATGTAAGACCAAGAGCCTCATATTCACCAATCAAGAGGTCTTACTACACAAAACCAGCTTTTAGACCCAAAAACTTAAAACAAGATGTTAAAACTTCTAGGGTTAAAAATATGACTACTGCTGGGACAAGAGCAGTAGTTAATACTGGTAAGGGTAAGATGGATAATGACCTTAAGAAGTCAAGGTGGGTTTGGAGGCCCAAGGGAAATTACATGGATCATGTGTCCAAAGAAAAAGGATCTTTCATACTCAAAAAGTTTGAGTATGTTGACCCAAAAGGGATATCCAAGTCTGTGATGACTTGGGTCCCTAAAAGATACTAATTTCTCTTACTTATTGTGCAGGGCAATCCAGAAAGCATTCTAAAAAATCATGAAGTGGTGGATAGTTGCTGCTCTAGCCATATGACTGGCAACAAAGCTTATCTTTCAGACTATAAAGATTACAATGGAGGCTTTGTGGCTTTTGGAAGTGATCCTAAAGGAGGTAAAATAATGGGTATAGGTAAAATCAGAACTGCTAATTTAGACTTTGATGATGTCTATTTTGTAGATGAACTTAAGTTTAACCTTTTCTCTGTCTCACAAATGTGTGACAAGAAAAACAGTGTCCTCTTTACTGACACTGAATGCCTTATCCTATCTCATAGCTTTAACCTTCTTGATGAAAGTCAAGTTGTACTTAAAGCTCTTAGACAGAATGGAGTGTATAGTTTGGATTTAAAGAACATTGTTCCTTCTGGAGGTATAACTTGTTTATATGCAAATGCAACAACAGATGAGTCTAAATTGTGGCACAGGAGATTAGGTCATGTGAATTTCAAAAATATAAACAAACTTGTTAAGGGACACCTAGTTAGAGGCCTACCTTCCAAAGTTTTTGTGAATGACTACACTTGTGTTATATAACACCTTGTGTTTTAGGTCATTGTATGACATTATGTAATTCACAATTTATTTTTAGGGTTTTACGCGTTTGCTCTTAAATCGTAATCGTTAAGCTAAATCGCGTAAACTAAAAATGATCATTCAATGTAAACGGGCATTAAACGATTAAACGTTTACATCAAGAAAGTGTTAAATGATTATTTTGAGAATAATTATCAACTTTGTTCATCTTATTTTTATTGGTTACGTAAAATGCTTACGTTTCGCGATAAAATGCGTTTCGGCATTCCCGGAAGCACCAAAACCTATCTACGCTTAAGCAAATACCCACGATTATACCCAATACACAAAATAATCAAAATACTATCCCATATATGTCAAGGTGGCCGGATATGCAAGGGATAGGACCAAGAAATATCTATTTCATGACTACTTGCCCTAAAATATCAAGATAAGGCTTATCTTAGGGAACCAAGTCTTACACCTTTACATACACTTGACCACTTGCCCTAGAAATCCTCCTTTGGTTCCTTGACTTAGTCCTCTATGTATATAAGGCCTTAGCTAAGCAAGTAAACCACATCTCTCATTTACAAAGTGTAAACAAGAACAAAACCCTCCCTTTCTCTCTATACATAGCCACGGCTCAAAATTATTATCTTAAGCAATCCATACAAAATTTTCTACCACATATACAAGCATACACACATCATATCTAAGACCTACTAAGGTGGTTTCAAGGCTTGGTTAACCATTTGCAAGGAAGGAAGCAAGAAAAGGAAGCTAGGGTTTACTTGGGAAAATTAGGGTTTTCACCTTATATTTTCAAGCCAAGGGTTGTAATCACAAGGGTGTGATTGTTATTCTTTTCTCTACTCATCCACTCAAGGTTATTTAAAACCCTAATCAATTCATACTTATGATTTTATGTGTTCATATGTTCTATTTAGCTAAATCACCATTTAGGGTACTTTTGAATATGTAAAATGAATTTTTACATATGATCAATGTTTTGTGAACTTATTTACATGTTATATGGATGCTAATATGATGATATAATGAAAGTATAACTCTTGTACACACTTGGTTTAAGTATAAAAAGTTCATGAGTAAACATGTTAAAATTAGGGTTTCATTAACAACTTTTGATTAAAGTAAGATTAGAGGACTTGTTATCTTGAACACATGGGGGGAAAATATTAACAAATGGACCTAATAATGTATGACATAAGATATAATGATGTAAAGTAGTTTGTAACAAGGTGTTGAAGCTTAATGGTACAAAAATCAAGCTTAAAACGTGTCTTAATCAAAAACATCAAACTTTCTATTTTGGTTTGAATTTGGTAACAGCCATATTAGCTTTATAAATATAAGTACATCTCATAATGATTCAAAATGATAAGAAACATCGAAGAATCGGTATTAATAACGAAGAAATACGCTAGTTACGATTTACGATGCTAAAATACTTTATAAAACAAATTTTATAAAAATAAACACTAAACTATTTTGGTTCTACATTTACTCTTACAATTTTTGGCGATTATTATAAGGATTGAAATAATCATAAATACTTTATGAATCTTTGGATTCCAACATTTACATTTATATTTACAAAACTCTATGAACTCACCAACTTTAATGTTGACACTTTTAAGCATGTTTTTCTCACGTGAATTAGATGCTTGGCTTACTTGATGTGCAATGGAGTCTAAAAATTGACAAGATTTCATACTTGGATTTCTACAAATGATCAAATCTCGTTGTGTTGCTTTCAAGCTTTTCATTGTGATGCATTTATGGGACAACTATTATTTTGATTTCAGAAAATCAACGAGATTGTTTTATAAACGACACGTTTAGAGGTCGTTCTCTTGTATCTAGCGATGTGTATTATGAAGTAACACACCCCGGACATACATTCCGCTGCGACCCGTTTTTGGGGGTGTTACATTTACGATTTAAAGTGTCCTAGCTCCTCGTACGTCATGTCATTGCCTCATAAATTATGATAGCCCGAACGATGGTACGATGATAACTATATAGGATTATATATGGTAGTTGTTAGACAACGTACATGAATACTGATTCGACCTATATTAACTAGGTTGCATTCAGGCGTTAGCGTGACACGTTTTTATTTGGGATATTTTATTATCAATTTACTCACTCAAGGTGAGTTCATAGCCCCATGTTTTACAATTATTGATTTACAAGTTTTTGGGGTGAGAAACATATGCATGTTTTACAAATTAGACGCAAGTGTACATTTTATCATGATTACGTTTTGCCTAAGTAGCGATAACCCACTATGCCCATGAATCATGAACTGTCAATTACTGGAATGTGAGCGCGAATGATTATAGATAGATCTATTTGGGATTGACCTCCCCATTCGGGTGACTAGCTATCACTGGAAACGAACGTATATCATGTCGGATTTTGGATGTTACGGGTTGAACATCGTCACGGGCAATGTAGGCAATATTTATATATTGTATTCATTTATGTCGAGCTTCGGTGTCATGAGCTTAGGAAAACGTAATTACATTTTGTGATGTCTGCATCTGTTGCATTATCACTGGGAAAGTCTTGCGGTCCTGCATATACATTTACATAAACCTATGAAATTCACCAACTTTATGTTGACGTTTTTAAATGCAATGTTTTTCAGGAGGTCATTAAGCACGAGGTGCGAAGGATACATTGGTGGTTATATTTTGAAGTCATGCATTAAAGATTTAGTCGCATTACATTTTGTATATCTGTTATGGGCTGGAAATCTTTGTAATAATAACAAGTAAACAAGTGAAGCTTCGAGCTTTTGTAAACATTTTGTTAAATCCAATGTATCAGTTTTAAAATGACTTTTAATTGTCGTTCAATATATATCTTGTGCTAGTGATCTGAGAAGTAACACGCCCCGAACCCTTATTCCGCTGCGACCCAATTTGGGGGTGTTACAGATTGGTATCAAGAGCCAAGGTTATAGAGAACCAGGTCAAATGTTTTTGCTGGACTATAACCGTTTTCAAACATTTGCAACTCAATAAAGGGGTTTCACGTGACATACATACACTAATTGTGCATTAGTCGTTAGAGCTAGATGCATGCAAGATTAGTGAATTCAAGATTGCATACATGTATGGATATAAATTTATATTACTATAAGAGTCTTATATTAAATACTATTATAAGTTATGTTGGAGTTTCAGATACGATTATGTCAGATTCTGAGCATTCTACAGTTACATACACATCAGTATCCATTCCAGTTGAGGACGATTCAGACATTTGTTCACCGGGAGTCGATGGACCACCCATTATGCCAGAGGACCCATATGCTTACATAATGGCTGCTTATCAGGTTCCACCATCATCTGACTACATACCTGGCCCCGAGGTTCCACCATCGCCTGACTACATACCTGGCCTCGAGGAGCCGCAGTCACCTCCCCCACTGGACTTTATTCCTGAGCCGATGTACCCTGAATACATACCACAGTAGGATGAGATACTCCCGGCCGAGGAGCAGCCACTACCTGCTGCTGCCTCACCCACTGCAGATTCACTAGGATATGTCCCTGAGTCTGATCTGGAGGAGGAGCCGGAGGAGGATGATGAGGATCCCGAGGAGGATCCAGCTAATTACCCTGCTGATAGGGATGATGATGATGATGATGAGGACAAGGAGGAGGAGGAGTACCCAGCTCCTGCTGACTCTGTCCCACCTGTACACCGTATGACTGCCAGGATATCTATCCGGGATGAGCCATCCATATCACTTCCTCCTAGGGAAGAGGTCGAGAGACTTCTTGCCTTAACCACCCCACCACCATCACCACTTACTCCACTATCATCTCCATTACCACATATACCATCTCCTCCATTTCTAGCATCACCACCTGCTAGTCCTATTCGTCTGTTGGGCTATCGGGCTGCTATGATCCGGCTAAGAGCCGAGATACCATCCACTTCTCATACAGTACCACTACCTACTTCATCACCACTTTTACAGTTACTATCTTCTGACCACAGGACAGACAGGCCCGAGATTACACTACCACCTCAGAAAAGTTGGGTATTGACCTGGTCCTAGTACATGATCGGTAGAGAGTCAGCTGCAGCTAACCACTAGACCGATTGAGGTCGTAGGGCAGACTAATGGTTTGTCCGTGTACTCATGGATACCGATAGCAGACGACAGGAGACCCGAGGAGGTCCGGCTATAGATAAGAGATGTTTGGTTAGACCCGAGAGAGGCTGATGAGGAGCAGGTAGCACCGAATGACCTTGAGGTCAATGATATGGTGACTGATCTTACTGCAGTCCAGGATCAGGACCACACAGGATATCTATGACTGTGATAGAGATGATACCAGGACAGGCAGTACACCAGAAATAGCAAGTGTTGGGGACATTGGTTGATGATAGTCAGTACCACTATGAGACTGCACAACTACTAGATCAGGAGGCTCTGGTTTCTCGAGAGGCATGGGACATCTCATAGAGGTTAGCTATAGACACGTTTAGAGATCTTGGCATTACTTCAGTAGTGATGGGTCAGCAGGCATGAGTTTATACCAGTTGCAGGAAGCTGACCTAAGAGTCAGGGTTGTACTTTAGAGATGCTACAGGCAAGACTACCAGAGGCGCTGTCCAGAATCGACTAAGGCATTAGATTATGCTGAAAGGACACAACAGACTCAGATGGCTTGAGTTTCAGAGCAGCTTGACCCGCAAAGTCCGGCCACAGCCGATTCACCAGGGGAGGCTGATAACAGTTTTTCCAAGCATTTGTTCTATGTTGTAGGCTATGCTAGCAGCTGTTAAGTATTATGGTTATTCCCCGCTAAGCAACTGTATAGATCTTTTGTTTTGTTATGCTACCCGAGTATAGGAGCGATTTTGTTCAGGTATTATCTATCTTGTACAACGATATAAGTTTACGGGTATATCCCGGCTAGTATGGCTTTAGGATGTTTTCAGTTTTGTCTTGTAACCTAAGTGTAGTGATCATCTTAACTGACACGCGAACATGTATGTTTTTCCAAGTTATATATTAAATGGACAGATAAGTTATCTATGAAATCGAATTTATTATAAATGAAATTTCGACTTGGTTGTATCCATGGTTTAATTTCAATAACATTTGTACATTCACTGAGATGATGTGATCTCGTTTTTATTTAATGTGTATATGTTATGATCATAGTTAAGATTTTTATGAAATACTAACGAGTATTATTTTTTCTTTTATATGTTAAAGAAAATGGCACCAAAGAGAATGACCATGAGGTTAACCAGGTGGCTAACACCAACTCCTCACCAGACACTCATACCACAACATCTGTCACCAAGCCCAAATTTCAAGTCTCATGATAACGAAAGTGCAGCTGCACTGGCAGCACGTGATGCAACCAGGAATAGCGATGATAGCCATACTTCAGGAATGGGTGCCAGAAGGCCTGTGCAAGTTGCTTATGAATGCACCTACCCAGACTTCCTAAAATGCCAACCCTTGAACTTCAAGGGCACTGAGGGAGTTGTTGGACTCACTCAGTGGTTTGAAAAGATGAAGTATGTTTACAGCATAAGCAACTGTAAACCGTACATGCCAGGTCAAATTCCTACGTGTACCCTCAAGGGAAAAAAATGCAATCTTACAACAGGCTGGAACACGCTCCCTGTTTAAGACGCGCTCGTACTCCTGAAGCTGCCCATGCAATGCCATGGAGGACACTAAAAAAGATGATGACAGACAAATACCGCCCAAGGGGCGAAATTAAGAAGCTGGAGTTTGAAATGTGGAATTTGAAGGTGAAGGGTACCGACGTGGTAACCTATAGCCAACGTTTCCAAGAACTGCACAAGACTGTGAGCGATCGATATTTCCGGAAGAATAGACCAAGTTGAGAAAATATAGTCGGTGGCTTGCCCGACACGATCCATGGCAGTGTGATGGCAACTAAGCCAAAAACTATGCAGGATGCCATCGAGTTCGCCATGAACTCCTGTAAAAGAAATCAACACGTGGGCTGAACATCAGGCTGACCACAAAAGGAAAGTCTGATACACCGCCAGAACAACCGAGAATCAGCACCAAACCCAGAGACACAACACTGAAGAGCTTATGCCGCAGAAATGGTGACAGAGACCAAAACGGAGTCCCTAACCTCTGTGGTTTCTAACATGTATCACCTAGTATCACCATGAGGGTCCTTGTGCTCCCAAATGCCACAAGTGCAACCGATTTGGAGTCATTAGCGTCGTGAACTGCAGGAATCCCTAAATTCAACACTAGGGCATTCAGAAAGGGGCAACGTTTGTTTTGAATGTGGTGCTCAGGGGCATTTCAAGAAGGATTGTCAAAAATTGAAGAACAACAACAACCGGGGTAATCGGGTTGGAAATGCCAAGGCTCCAGGCAAAGGTGTATGCCGTGGGCAATGCAGGGGCAAACCCGGACAACAATGTCGTCACGGGTACGTTTCTCCTAAATAACCGATATGCATCTTATTTTTTATTTGATATCATGCCGATAGAGTTTTAGTATCTACTGCATTTAGCTCTCGAAATTATTATCCTCTCCAATTGCATTATATCAATGAATAATGTCGAACTAGCCGACGGGCAAAATTGTTGGGTTAAACACTATTCATCTGGGGTTGTACGTTAAACATTCTTAAATCATCCTTTCAACAGTAGACCTATGCCGCATATAACTAAGATAGTTTTGACGTAATAATTGGTATGGAATGGTTGGCAAAGTACATGCCGTTATTGTCTTGCGAAAAGCTCGTTCGACATTCCTTTTGGGAGATAAAAATTTTAACGTCCGATGTGTCGAAGCAACCAATAAATACGGGACCCGATTAAGACAATCATCTATTGTACTAAGGCTCAAGAGTAATAACGAAGGGATGTCACCAAATTCTTAGCTAATACACCTCAAACAAACAAAGACAATGGACAAGTCAATAGGAGAAACGACTGTAAAGATTGCCGTTGTTCAAGGAATTCCGAAGTCTTTCCTGAGACTATGCCGGGTATACCACCCACACGACAAGTGGAGTTTCGAATCGATTTGGTACCTAGTGCTAAAGTGATACACCCGGTTACGATGGGCACCATATAGATTAGCACCAGTTCCGAAATGAAGGAGCTAGCGGATGCCAACTACATGAACTTACAGATAAAGGCTCATAAGACCAAGTTGCCTCACCCATAGGGAGCTCCGGTTCTGTTTTTGTCAAAGAAGAAATAGGGTTCTTTTCTGGATGTGCCGTATAACAGGGAATTGAACAAACTAACGGTGAAGAACCGCTACCCACTCCCAGGATCATGGACCATTCAACAGCTGGCACGGATCGAGTAATTTATTCAAAGATCGATCTGAGGTCGGGGTATCACCAGTTAAGAGTTCGAGAAGAAGACATCCCAAGGACTGCATTCAGGACTCATCCGATCACTATGATTCCCAAGTTATGTCATTTGGTTTGACTAATGCACCGGCCGTGTTATCATGGACCTTATGAACCGGTTGTGTAACCCGTAACTGGACAAGATTTTGTAAATGTCTTCATCGACTGACAATTTGATCTACTCCATAAATTAAGAAGGAACATGAAGAACACTCTTAAGGCAAATCATGAAATTGCTTAAGAAGGAAGAATTTTACGCTAATTCTCCAAGTGTGAATTCTGGATCTCCAGGGTATAATTTCTCAGTCACGTGATTGACTGTCGAGGTATTCACGTTGACCATGCCAAGATTGAATCTATCAAAGATTGGACGTCTCCTAAAACACCAACAGAGATTCGCCAATTTTTGGGCCTGCTGAGTATTATAGAATAATCATCGAAGGGTTTTTCAAAATCCCAAGTCAATGACCAAACAAACCCTGAAAGGTGACAAGTCCATTTTTGATTGTTGCGATAACAAGAAGCAGCTTTCAACTGTTGAAGCAGGAGATGTGCAGTAAGCAACAATCCTGGCCTTACCTGAGGAAGCGCAGATTTCAACGCATACTGTGATAGGCCTTCAAAGAAGGGTTTGGGCGCTGTGTTGATGCAAAGAGAAAAGGTGATTTCTCAGAGCATCACGCCAGTAACAAATTCCTGAAAAGAACTATAACTGACTCATGATTTAGAACTATGGGCATATTTTTGCTCTAAGATATAGATGCACTACTGTACGGAACCAAGTGCACGTGTTCACTGCGTCACAAAAGTTCTACAACACACCTTGATCAAAATGAATTAAAAATAGGAAGCAACATCGCTGGTTTATAGTTGCTTGAGTGATTACGATTGCGAAATTCGTTATCACCCAGGAAGGCGAATGTTTATGTTGCGTCTGATGTTTTGAGTAGGGAAGGAGAACGAGAACCGTGGGGGGGGGTGGGGGGGGGGGGGGGGGGGGGGGGGGGGGGGTGTGTAATCGTAGGCGGGGCCTAGTAATGACTATTGGGCTTGGATCTCCTAAAGCAAATCTGAAAGCTCAACTGAAGCACAAAAGCCACGAGAACATCAGAAGGAGGATGTTGCGAGGTATATTGGTTAGAATTCAAAAGATCCAGAAAACTTTGAACGTGAAAAGTTGGAATCATGTGCGGATGAACTTTCTGTGCTTAAATGGTAGAATTGGTTACCATGTTATGGCGACTTAAGGCTGTGATCATGACAGTCCCACAAGTCTAAATACTCTATTCATCCGGGTTCTAACAAGATGTACCAGATATGAAGAAACAATAAGGTGGCCCATATATGAAAGCCAACATCGCCACCTATGTTAGCAAATGTTTTGACATGTGCTAGGTCAGGCAAAATAACAAGACCATCGGGTCGTTCGTACAAACCTGAGATACCTCAATGGAAGTGGACAACATCACGATGGATTTGCTCACGAGCTTCCTAATCGTCAACAAGGGATGTATAACACTATTTGGGTGATCGTTGACCGAACTTCTACAAAGTCTACCATTTTTATGCTCAAAGAGGAATGGATCTGATGGATAAACTGAGCGTGAAAGTACCTAAAGAAGGGATGTCCACGAAGCATGGAATACCAGTTTTAATTATCTGTGATTCGAGGACCCTCGGTACGCATCAAACTCAGGAAGTCACTTCAAAAGCTTGGGTACAAGTTTGGATATGAGAACTGCATACATCCCAACACCGACGACAAGTCGAGGTAACCCATCCAAACTCCTCGAGGATATGCTACGATCTTGCGTAATCGACTTTGGAAATTGGTTTGTGGTTTTATACATTTGCCATTTATCCGAGTTTTCATACAATAACATTAATCATCTAGCAGTTGAAGCAGGCTGCACCGGTTGAAGCACTTTATGAGTCGAAAGTGTCATTTCCCCCTATGTGGTTGGGCCAAGGTTGGACACGTTCACTCACTCTGGTCCAGAATTAGTGAAGAAACAACGGAGAGAATCATCCAGAACAAACAAACCAAAGATTCAAAACCACTCGCGATACAACAAAAGGCTAATGCTGATTTAAAACGTAAACCGATGTGAGTATCAAGTTGGAGAATAAAGTTATGCTTAAGTTCGCCTTTGGAAAGGGGTCGTACGTTTTAGCAAACGAGGGAAAGTTTAAACCCCAGATATGACCGGACCTTCCAAAGTGTTGAAAAGATTTGGAGCGTTGCTATTACAAGCTTGAGCTACCTCAAGAGGCTAGCAGGGTCCACAATACGTATTCATGTAATCCCAACTAGAAGAAATAGTTTATTCTGACGATACCATTAGTCTTCCGTTGGAAGGACTTTCCTAGTTGATGACCAGCTCTCCTTTTGTTGAAAGAGCCTGTAGAAATAATGATCAACGAAAGTCAAACAATTGAGGCCAAAGCCGGTCGCCAATTGTCAAGGTTGAGGAAACCTATGCGAGTCCCTGATAGTTAGACAACTCTGGAACGGGCAAGAATCAATTCAGAACGGAAAATATCCACACCTTTTCACCAAGATCGCATCGTCGTCAAGTGCCGTGTCATAAGCCTTGAGGATAAGGCTCATTTAACGGGTGAAGACTATAACACCTCGTTTTTATGGTCATTGTACGACGTTTATGTAATTCACAAATTTATTTTAGGGTTTTACGCTTTGCTTTTAAAACCCCCCCCCGTAATCTTATCTAAAGCTAAATCACGTCAAACTAAAAATGAATCATTCAAGTAAACTGGCAATAAACATTAAAGTGTTACATCATGCAAGTGGTTATATTATTAATTTAGAGGATAAAATATTATCATTGCACATTTTATTTTTATTGGTTACGTTTACGTGGTTTACGTTTTACGATAAAGTACGTTGAGCAGGCCTTCCGTAAGCCACGTTAAACTTATCTACCTTCATCAAGATACCCCCAAAATTTATAGCCCAATACATACAGTTTAACTTTAAAGACTTCAAGTATTCTAATCACTTAAACATATTCTTCATGAAAGATTCAAACAAACCCTACAATATACAAATTAAACATTCGTATTTGATATTTACAACATTATACTTCAATAAAGCAAGATACCAATATAAAGAAGATCAAAACACCTCCAACCTTATCACATGCATAAGAACGCGTATAAGTGACTAGGAGCCCAAGATAAAACCATGCAACCATCAACGTAAATATCTTCTATATACAGCATCTTGCATCAACTTGATCACATATACTAAGCCATTCTTATCAAGATAAGCTTCAACTTTCTTCAACAAGCCTTGCCACCTTGCATGAATCAACTTGACACCTAAAAATATCTCATACACCTCCTAGTAGTATAAATAAGTAAGCCATTGTGTTCATAAACTCATACTCTTCATTTCCTTTACAAGAAAAATCACAAAACTCTTCCTTTTCTCTCTTACTATCCCACGGCTCAAAATTTGTATTTTGAGCAATCCATAGCTTGATTTTATATCATCATACAAGCATACGCACATCATATATAAGGTATTCTAAGAAGGTTTCAAGAGTTGGTTAACCATTTGCAAGGAAGGAATCAAGAAAAGGAAGAAAGGGTTTACTTGGGAAAAATTAGGGTTTCACTTAATTTTTTCAAAGCCAAGAGATTAAAATCACAAGGGTGTGATTGGTTTTCTTATCTCTAACTCATCCACACAATTACTCATATACAAAGCTTAATCATTTCAAAACAAAATTTTATGTGTTCATATGTATTATATTTAGCTAAATCACCATTTAGGGGTACTTTGAATGTAAAATGGATATTACTATGATTAATGTTATATTGACTTATTATACAAGTACATATTTAATGGTAATATGCAATGTATACATACGCGTTCAGAATTCCTACGGAGTTGGCATACGAAGATCTACTGATGTGAAACTGTAGCCTGCGATTTCATGGAATTTGAAAGAATGGGGTCACGTTATTAGAGTTTTCTATGTTGAAACTTTACATCCATTATGAATTGAAGTCATTCTTCTTAAAGAGGCTACTTTCAAATCATAGGATCAATCATACACAACGCAATAGGCATATAAGCATTTCTAATAAGCAATCCCAAACACTCCTTAAACTGATATAATCAGATGGTATATATCCAAACACTCAAAACTTATCAGCTTCGATTCAAACTCATTTGCTTGGGTAAATCTTATGATAATAGTATTTTGAGCATATGATATGCAGTTATAAGTGTTCTTTTATCCCTTTTGTCGTTTATGTCTTTTTAAAGCGTTGATTAGCTCATACAATTTAAGTGAAGTTATTGGGGATAGACTTTTTCGCCATAAAGAAAAAAAAGGAAATTCTTCCGAGTAGTCTGCCCTTAAAGATGATAATTCCAGTACATTCCCCCGTATGGTTAAGATCTTCCCTCTTAAGGTATAATTTTGATGTTCACATTGCGAAACGGCAAGTCAAAAAGTAGTTGTATTGTACTATTACGTAACTGTCATGTAAGACGAAATAAAAAAGATAAAAAGAAGCTAATCCAAACACTATAAAACTTGCAGATGCAATAATAAATTTTAGTGCATAGCGGTAATAAGTTTTACTTTGCGGTTTCTGCAAGCACTGAACCGCTAAGTAAGGGAAAAATGAACATTAACCGAAAAAGCTTATGAGCTTACCATTAAGCAAGAAATATCACCCACATGGTTCAGGACCTGTAGCAAAATACTTCCACTCCTTTTGCCTGCATACATCATACCAGTATTTTTATTGATATCAGCTTGGGATCTATTCACGATCCCCACCCAAGGATGTTGCAGACGATAAGCTATGCCTTCAAGGACCTATAAATGAAAAAAATATCAGGATCAAATGTCCAAAAGTTCAACTAAATGGCCATAATACTAAGTGGAGATGGTTTTTTCGACCCACTTACTAATGAGTGGGTCGATTAGGGTCATGTTCATCTCTAACGGGTCAAACAGACAAACTATTAAACTCAGTGTACTTCCCGAAAATAAAAAATGTTTAATTGTCAATAGTTTGTTCCCATTTTCTCGTCTCCTGGCAACTAAATCCTTATTTAGTTCAAGGCAGCGATTGAAATAGTCGACGACATCTTGCACATACATGTTAGCTTGTATCGCATATCCATGGAACAAAAAAAGCATATATTTTTTATTATGTGTTTAAGGAGCTGTGGATTTTAAGTCTACAAATGTATGTAGCAAACCTCTATGTTAAATAGTATACAACAAATAACTGTTGGCCCTGGGCATACATATCTTGTCGTCTACTTTCTGTATACTTTAACTTCTATTACTTTGTTGTAGTGCGTAGGTTTTAATTCTCTTAGACTGATAGTTTTAGGTTGCGTGATGATCCTTTTTCTTGACTCCTTTCAGCAATCTTTGTATGTCAACTAACTACAAAAACACACATATAGATTAAAGGTTGAAGCAACAAAGATAACATATGGATTCTTAACCAAGATTTTGCATTCATATCTAAACAATTAATTAGTTACTGCATTGATGAGTACATTAAAATAAATACAATATATCAAAAGAAGAATGAAAAATCCTATTCACCTTCATCGCCATTACAGCTTGATCCCACAGGGTTAATATTCTAATCATTTGAGCTCGATATTCTTGAACCTGCAAGATATATAGTCAATGATTAGGTTGAAGCACAATTACATTGATTATGAATTGAGTCCATTTTAACCTGTAATAAATTTGATAGAAAGGAGAAACTGTCAAATAGCTTAATACGCCGTATTCAGTAAGCTGAATACGCCGTATTGATGATAGAGTCGAATACGCTGTATTGGTTTGGAAAAATTTATACGCCGTATCAAAGAAGATGAATACGCCGTATTGAGTATTCGACTCAGAATGTTACAGCAGGCTGTAACAATGCACACAAATACACAATATGTAAAATATACAATGCAAGAAATTAAACACACAAACAAGCACACAAATATGCAATTTAAATGTAACACCCCCATTTTTACAATATAGCAGCGGAAGCTAATCTGGGGGTATTACTTCATGGAAACAACAATCATAATCATAGAAAACGACCCAAAAGAGACGTTTGTTTAAAAGATACGTTATCATTCATTTCAAATCAGAGTTTTACAAAGGCAGGTCCCAAAATCTAGTTACATACAGTGTGAATGATAACAAGTTTTAGCCATCTTCATGTCCATGCCACTCCGTGCCGTATATTGCTCAATAACCTGAGATAAACATGCTAAAAAGTCAACACAAAGGTTGAGTGAAATTCATAGGTTTGATAAACAGTTTGAATACAAGTTATAGTGTAATAATTGTACAAACACAATTATTATGAAAATGTTATTGTTATGATCTTGGGTCACGTTATTATATACCCGTTATTTGTAATAATTGCAATGAATGCAATTATCATAGTAACCGTGTATTACTGCGTTATTGTCTTGTTTGGTCTGTTTGGTCTTGTCTGGTATAGTATAGTCTGGTCTAAGCTCATGGCACACAAACTGACTAGTGTATATATATACCCAAAATGATGTGATATATATATAGAGATAATGGCCCTCGGTGTAGGTAATTGCCATATACCTATGAAATTCAAATATAGTGTGTTTGGTTACCTATCCGGCTAACACAAACAGGATTCGTCAATCCCGATAGATCTATCCACAATATTTGCGTTCACCCGTAAGTGATTAATGGTCCATGATAATGAGGGACTTTTGGCATAATGTAACTTAGACAGTAGCTGTAATAGTGTATCAGGATAGCATATAACTTGTAAAAACACTTGTATTCCTGGTTTAAGCATGTATAAGTCTTTGAAAAGTAATCACATTGTTATAAGATAAACGAGTATGTAAAAGAGTTTGTAACAAGCATGTATCCCCCTCGCGGGTTTATAAAACATGTAAATAAGTAAAGGCGAGGTTATGAACTTCACCTGATAGGTAGATGTAATAATATAAGATAAACGAGTATGTAAAAGAGTTTGTAACAAGCATGTATCCCCCTCGCGAGTTTATAAAACATGTAAAAATAAGTAAAGCGAGGTAATGAAACTTCACTAATCCGTGAAAGCATCCCCACATTGTTATAGTAAACGGTATGTTAATAAGAGTTTGTAACAAGCATGTATCCCCCTCACGGGTTTATAAAACATTCAAAAGATTGAAAAGCGAGGCTATGAACTTCACCTGATAGGTAGATGCAATAAATATTTCAGAATGAAAGCTGACGACCTTATCACAATCTTAACCGGGGAAGGTTGATATAGTAAAATGATAGTAAATAGCCACGTCACACAACCTGAGTAGAATATGTCAAGTCTTAGGAAGATTGTACTTTAGAACTTTGGTTTATTAGAGGTATGAGTTTAATTGAAGAGTTTGGAATTATTGTATCACGTTCGGGCCATAATAATTCAGAAGTCATTCAGTAAAACGTTTGAGGAGCTGGGCACTTTAAATCGTAACCCAACACTCAGTCATAACGTAATACAAGTGAAACCCCTTAATATGAAGCTCCCTAGTATTGTGATACGATATAATCGGTTTAAAGCGTTTAATCAATATCTGGAAATGATAAGCACGAGAAGCGTTAATTAAATTTATGTCTTGTAATGTTTTGAATATATTTTTATACTTTTTCTAAATGTTACATTTTAGACCTTGAGTTTAAAAGGTGGAAGTAAGATACCTTGGAGTTTTGCACTTTTACGAGTTTGGTTCTTAAGTTTAAAAGAATATACCAAGTAAACCTTGTACTTTGGAAAGTGACATAATAGACCCCTATAGTTATAACTTTGATAAAATGACATATTCAGCCCCTTTAGTTATAAGTTTTAGAAAGTTACGATATATACCCCTTGCATGGATAATATTTACAAAACATGTCCAAAATTTACATGCAAGCTTCTTTTAATATTTCAATAGATTATTTTAAGTTATAATAAAACTAAATATGGAGAATTAATGCAACGCAAGTTTTAAAATACGATTCATTAAGTAGAAGAAAACGGGTCAAATTAGGGTTTTAAAACGTAAACGCGCGGGTTTTAAGCTCAAATTCTTTCATGACTTATCAAAGCACTTATTTTAATGTTATTTAAGCTTATTTGGATAGATCATAACAATAGTTTACAAGTTTAGTTTCTAGATTAAGCAAAAACATAAAATTAGTGTTTCGGGTGTACGGTTTTTTTTTTTTTTTTTGGATCAAAAACAGAATTGAGCATGAATTGAGTTATGAAACTTTAACAAGAGTTTATTTAGGATCATATGAACATTATAAGAGTGTAGGAGCAGAAGTAGAACATCCATAACCTGGGTTTGAGCTTAAAGCTTGGAAACGGGTCGAAATCGGGACTTTTAGCTTCGTACGCCTAGAATAACGACTCTCGGGCTTCTTTTCTTGGTTTCTTTTGCTTCACTTCTGTTCTTGGGACTTCTTAAGATCTCTTAAAATTCATATTGAGCAAAGGATTGTTGCTATGATGGGTTATAGAGGAGAAAGTGGGGGATGAGTAGAAATGAAAGGTTTAAGGTTCTATTTATAGGCGAATGAACCCTTAAGGGCCAAGGTTTGCTTATAATCTGAGCTAGGACACATTGTACATCTAGAGGGTGATTAGGAGAAGCTAGAGAGTGAGTTTTATAAGCTAGAAACTAGCTTTGATGTGTTGAAAGGGTGTTTGTGTGCCACAATTTGGATAAGGAAAAAGAAAGGCCATGTGCCAATCTTGGTGGCTAAGATATCATATAGAGGTGCTTGTAAGCTGGTTATATATGAAGGAGGTGTGTCATGGAGGTGCTTGTTTGCAATAGAAAGTTTTAAAATAGGTCATTTTGCAAGAAAAGGGTTCACGGGTTCAATTAGGGCTCATTAGGGTTTTGAGTGTAAAAATGTGTATGAAAGCTTATGAGTGGAATAATTAGGGATTACACATTGTATATTTAGTGTAGTTACTTGCACAAGAGTGGTGGTGAAGAAACTGGAGGTAAAATGGCTATTTTAAAGATCATGCTTAATGATTTGTATATTGAGCTTATAAGGACTTGCTTGGTTGCATTACATGAGAATGTGCATGGTCTAAAAATGATGTAAACGGGGCAAAATCACAATTAGGTTTTGGATTATTTCTTGTGTAATTGAAGTAGAATGATGAAATTGATGTTTGAATATGATTTATAACTGTTTTAATTAAGTTATTAAAACTTATTTGAGAGTTGGTTTAGGTTTACAATGGATAAAAATGAAGAAACGTGTCATGGTTTAGAATCTAGCTTGGTTTTAGGGTTTAGGGTTTTGAATTAGGGTTTTGAGTGTAAATATGTGTGTGAAGGCTTATGAATAGAATAATTAGGGTTTACACATTGTAGAATGAGTATAGTAGCTTTGTAATAATTGTGGTGATGAAGAATTAGAGAATGGAAAAACGGAGTTAACGGCTATTTTGGATATTGTGCATTAATGACTTGTACACTATGCTTTGAAAGCTGTGTACTTGACTTGGAGGGAGGTTTATATTTAAAATGAGACTGTTATATATACTTGTATATATGCTTTTTGTATTTGTGCATTCACTTTAGTTGTTAATCTTTCCATGGTGATTAGGGTTTAGTGGTATACGATAACGGTTTAAAGCCGTTTTGATATAAACGTTGCGATATGCCGTACATTATAGGATTAATGTAATTTGTAATCAAGATATGATGATATTGACTTGACATATTGTGATGTTTGATTGACATTATATGAAGAGGATGTCTTGGTAGGATTGCCGTGAGCTTGTCTACTTTATTTATGGCATGGTACATTGTATACTAAGATATTGACAATGCACTAAGTAATGTTATAATACGAAAAAATTTCCCCGTATAATGTGCTTTTAGTAAATAGGTTGATGAATAATTCTGAGTTGTTATAGTCTCACCCCTTAAGAAACTACATCAAGATTTTAATAACACTGAATGTTATATGAATAGATGTAGGTATGGGATGAATTTATTATTATGTTAGGTTGGAGATTATGGACTTAGGAAACTATTTGTTTTGTGTTTTTATTTAACAACAATTAAATGTGCATCCCATGTCTTTATCCTACCCTATATTATTCTTCGTCCTAACCCGTTGTTAAACACGAATGAGGATGAGATCGAATCACGCATATCTATTTCGTCGTTACGGCCATGTATGTGTAATTCAGCCACCTTGTTAGTGTGGTACTTTGGGTGAAAGATTGTTTGAATGATCAAAACCCCGTAAGCCTTTGTGTTGTGTCAACCCATTTGCCTTTTTGAACAGTTGCATCTAGACTCTAGTGGTGAAGCTTAGTATCCTGGCCAAGCTTATGATAGAATACTCGCCATGACTGAGCAGTTGAGTGATCACCAAAAATGGAACACATAGATTAGTGAGAGTATGAGTGTGATTCATTTTTCCTTTCGTGAGGTGCTCGGTTTAGAATTTTCTAGCATAAGTGATTTTTAAATTCATATCTTCCTTAAAAACCTAGGGAGATATCTTTTTGAGAATTATTTAAAAAGGTTCTACTTGAGGGCAAGTAGAAGTCAAGTGGGGGGATATTTGATAACATCAAATATTTAATACTTTTTCATATCAAATTCCCACGTTTATTGCATTGCTTTATATCGTTTTGGTACTTAATTCGTTAATATTTTGTATTTTAGGTAATTTGGGCAATGGAACGGAAAAGATGCGGAAAAACGGCTTTTTATATCAAAATCCGCATTATTCATGTGTTACGGCGTAATTGACACATTGGTTACGCCGTAACGTTGCTGACGAAGAGATTACGACGTAAACGTCTTCGGTTTGCGCCGTAATCAGTTATTTATCACGAAGATTTGGATACTTTGAAGACAATCATTTATTTAATACGAAGATTCGGTGCTGGCGAGGTTTTACGGCGTAACATCCAATATGGTTACGCTGTAATCTTTTATTATGGAAATTATATTGTTGCTGATTAAGGGTTACGGCGCAACGTGTGATTTAGTTACGCCGTAACCAAAATATCTCTTAAAGATGGAAAGCCGCGTCAGGAGTGTTATGGTGTAACCGTGTATTTGGTTACGCCGTAAAATCACAGGGGCTATTGCTGCACAAAAGCTGCGAAGTTTCATTAATTATTACACTTCCCACCCCAAAGACCAGGGGCCAAACTCGTTCAAGACTAAAAGTTATTAATTAGTATAAATAGATGATGAATGATTCTAAATCAATTCATTCCATTCACATTTGGTGTAGTTTGCCGCAAAAGAAGAAAAGGGAAAAAAGGTGTCCGAGCAGTAGGTATAGGGCAAACCCTTCGGGGTTTGCCATGGCGTTCGACTAGGGGATCGAGAGCATTAATTCGGCACAAATTGTAATAATACTTCAATTTATTATGGTCAATTTAATTCTATTTTTATTTTGATTGAGCAGATCATGCGGTTTAATTTATTGTTGTTATGTTATTATTTGTGCTTTATTATTTGTTCTTGGCTTTTAATTATTTAATTATCTTTTTGATTATTAATTTATGATCCCGTCGTTTATCGCTTTCTTTATTATTTTATGTAGTGCATTTAAGTGATCCTTGTGCTCTGTATTTGTATTAAATTAAGGTTGCGAGAATCTGAGTGTAAAGAGACCCTCTCACTAGGGCATTTCAATATTCATTGGTGGTTCAGCTTTGACGATAAAGATGATCCCTTAATTTTAATACTTTGTTAAGAGTGCAAGCTAATGAGGAGACCACCTGTTTAGGATTAAAAGTATCTCATAAGATAAGTGGCATTTAGATTGCGGGTAAACATTGCACAGGAGATCATAGTAATTAATTGCATTCTTCCTTTCTAGTTGTCCACCACTATACCAATTCCCTTTTCGACAAACTAGGCTTACCACAAAAACAACTCCACAATAATCTCAATTATTCAAACACGTTTTTTTTCCTGCTTTCTTAGGTAGAATAATAAAATCAATTAGACGATTAGAGACACAAATCGTTCTTTGGGTCGCCACCCGTACTTACCAATCACTACACTATACACGATAGGGTACACTGCTCTTTAGTGCGTAGGAATAATCGAGGTAGTTAGGGTTTTATAAATGTAAAACATGACGTAGTTTTATTTAAAAGAAATTACGCATCATATCATCTAGTAGACATGATATAATGAGACTTTTAAGGCATTGGTCCTAATTGACCACCCTCCTATCCTAGTTTGACCATTGGGGCTTATGTTTTTTCAAGGCCAGTTGTTATCTTAGGTTGATAGGGACCTTCACTAAGGCCTTTAATGAAATAAGTTTCCATCCTAACTAAATAACAAAGCATTCACTTTTTTTATTTTGTAAATTTTCCAACTTCTAATTTAGGGGCAGTGGATGAATAACCACTTCCTTTGGATTAACAAGTTGAGGTTGAAGGATTATGTGCAACCAAACAACGACTTTCACAGATTCCGAAGTGTCACACCAATGCACACTAAACAAAACAGTGCAAGCGAAAATAAGAAACGAGTTATGAAACGAAATGAGAATAACAAGGAAATGAAAATACGGCGTTATTTTCATTTAGGGATTAAAGGGTAATTACCAAAAGTATAATATTTATCCATGATAGATATTAGAGGGTAATAAATGACAAAACACCAAACAACAAACCCCTAAGGGTTGTTCTAGGTCGGTTGACCGAAACCCCCACAAGGTGTGAGTTTGACTTTTTTTCAAACTCGAATACTTGTAGTACAAGTATTCTAGAATATCCCTTAGGAGCCTATAAATATAAAGTCTTCTTAAGGCATTCTCATAACACTCCTCATAACCCTACATCTCTCCCTCTCTCATGTGCGATCGGATGAACAAGAACAAGGGTCGAAACCCTTGTTCGAAACCCCAAAGTCGAAACGCTTGTCGACTTTAGTCGATACCCAAGTCGACGAATCCTAAGGGTTGAAAACCTTAGGTAGATCGAGCACATTCGGTCGATAAGGGTTTTCCCAAACCCCAATCATGCCCTAGTTCGACCAATTGGTTGACTATGTTTTACCCTGGTTTTCATACTCGGCATCTTGCAATAGGTTCGTAGCCCTAGTTCTACCTGTGCAGTACTAGTGGATACCGGACTTAATCCAAGTGGTGATCATCCCAGAAACCTTAGAAGTTTACGGGGAGCATCAAGAAGAAGAAGAAGGCGTTCCGTGCAGCTGTTAAGGGTCAAGGAGCTTACGTTCAACAGGATTACCAAGCAAGTATCATAAACACCCTTTATACGTGGTAGATTAGGTTATATCATAGTATAAAAGATCTGACTTATTAGGGTTTTGATCTGCATGGCCTTGTTTGTTTATTTTCTGATGTGCATGTTTTATTGGCCATGCAGGTGACCACCAAATCCCTACAGAGATACATCATCTGACATGGTAGGATATTGCTTTTAAAAACCTTTTAGAATAATTAATAAGAAGTGTAGAACCATAGATGGGGTGAATACGGGTTTCTTGACTTCTTTGAAGTTTATAAAACTTCAAGTCTCGAAAGAGCCGAATGGTGTACTATACTACTTTGCAAAGTGAATTATAAGTAGATAGAGAGAGAAGAAGAGACACCACGACATATATTGGTTTGGGAATAAACCCTTTCGTACGTTCAGTTGCAAATCCACGACATCAATACTATTCATAGTATAATCCTTATGGTAGACTACAAACCATATTACAATTTAACTCCACCGACTTTCAACAAAGCTCGGTGCTCACATAGAAGAGTTACTACCTATGGTATTCCGCCCACAGTATAGACGAAGGCAAGTACTAGGCTCCCAGCTCCACTACCCCGACCAGAATGTCTCCTAAACCCGCGCTTGAGCCATCACAACATGACCCAGTAGCCACGCAAGTAGTTTTACACACCACCCCACCCATACCCCACCCCACCCCTAACCCCCCTCGGAACACCCCCCAACTTACCCACCCCACCACCCCTCCACCAACAGTCTGCAATACCCATAATACACACATCACCCGCCATCCAAACCCATAACCTCCATACCCACACACAGCCCTCCATCCCACCAACACACCCCCGGCCACCTCCACACCCTAACCATCACACCCAAAGTAGGCCCCACCAAACACGTATCCCCCACCCCCCCCCCATACACACCCCACCCCCCCACCCCCACCCCCTCTCCATCCCGCCCCCGTCCCCCCCAGATCCACCCACTCCCCCACCCCCATTCGCTACCCCCCCTAGCCTGCCCCTATCCCTACCCCACCGCGCCCCCCCCCCCCCCCCCTACCCGACCCAAAACCCCCAATATCGACCGAGTATGAACCAATACCCAATGAGTATGAATCTCACACAAGCACCAAACCCTCACCCCCACCCCACCACCCCCCCCCGTCATACCCTTCCACCCCCTAACCCCATCCACACCCCAACCCCCCTCCTATAAAAACGGCTAACCCCCCACTCTGTACATGCAAGAGCATCCCCCATGCAAATATAGAGCCCCCACAAAGCCTCCCTAAAAGACCTCCCACCCGGCCGCCCCACCCACCTGCACCCCCCGCAACTAATAATACCAAAAAGGTCAACCACTCAGGATCTACCCCACCCCATGTCCCCACCAACCCGCCCCCCGCTCCATTAGACCCACCCCCCGCCCCCTGTACCAAAACCGAACAAACTCACCCCCCCCCCCACTTACACTAAGGACCATTCGACACTCAAAAATCCCTCCATTAATCCCCCCTATATACACCCGGCAACCCCACCCCCCACCCCATAATTGGATCGACCGCCTCCTCGCACCCTTCCACCAGCCAAACCGACCCCGCCCCCGCCCCCACCCACCCCCCCCCCTCCCCCAGCCCCCCCCCCCCCTCCAATGTGCAAACGCACCCCCTCCAACCCCCCCCACTGCCTAACACCAACACACCAAGCTCGCTGCTCTACATCACAGGTAGGTTCCTTAACAATCAAACCCTCACTTACTACCTGATGTACAAACTTATAATCCTTTTATGTCAATACGGTTATATAAAATCAGACAACATCACACTCCAACCCACTTCAACTAACACGCCCACAACAAAACAAACACCATCCACCCCCCTACCACCCGCCCCCCTCCTTCGACACCGACTCTACGACATCCCCTACACCAACTCCAAAACCTTCCCCTTCCAAGCTCACCACCCTTCAACTAATAATTCCCAATTGATCAGGCTAGATCCTAAAGGATAAAGACTTCCCTTATAACTCGATTAGTGTAAAAAGATATATAGTTGAACCAAGTCCTGAACGCTATGCCTAGAGACTTTTCACTGCAAATAAAGGGTATGAGAAAGAAGAACTCCTCGACGAAAACACCAATTATGGATTAGGTACTTGTAAGCACGCGTGCGGAGATGTGTGTTCTTCAATAGATGAAAGAAAAGAAGATTACGAATATTTAAATGTTTAGACTTAAAGAGTAAAGAAAGAAAAGAGAGGAAAAAATGTTGTAAAGGTGAGAATACAAAGGCCAAGTGTGGTATTATCTGCCAAGGAGCACAAGATTTGTGTAAAAAACAATTCCTGTCTAAGCACGCTGCACACGCCTCAGCGCATGCCAAAAAAAAGCCCCCTGGCCAGATTTTCCCAAGATAAATTCATTAGACTTGGCGTTTTAACTACCCGCACTTGTTTAAACCCCCAATTGTACTTACGCTATGACCTTTCAATCATTCTTATGATCAAATTGTCAACCAACTCAATAGCCATTTGATAGAACATTTTGAAAGCATTAAAAGCGTTTTGCTTATTCTCTTTAATGATCCTAGGATCATAAGAGAGCAAAGGATTGCTGCCTATAATGGGTATGAGATAAGAGAGTGGGGGATGTGAATGAAGTAAAGGTTTCTAGCTTTATTTATACTAGTTTGAGATCAAGGAGGTTAAGGAAGCTCATGAATCTGATGTGAGACACTTGGAAGGTCTATTACATGATGTGGTGAAGCTAGGGGCTGAGTATGGATGAGTCATGGATGCTAGAAAGCAACTAGAAGGGTGTTTGTGGTGGTACTTCAGCCGCGGCTAAAATGAGTCATCAAGGGGGTCATGTGGCTTTATTTTTGACCAAGGAAAGGTATAAGGAGGTGGGTAAGCTGCTTAAGGGTTTCTAGAAGGAGTTCATGTAAGTATCTTGCACATGGATGGGTCTTAAATGGGTCAAAAATGGGTCAAGTTCAGCCGCGGGTCTGTTTTGGGCTCGGCATGGTTTTCAAGAGTCTTTCCAAGGTACATTGTGTTTATAATGATAAAGGATAGATGAAATAGGTTGTTAAGGTCTGGTATTAAAGTAATTAGCAAAGATTAGCAATTGGTTTGGGTTAAAACGGATTAGAATTGAAGAAACGAGGTCACGGGTTCAAATAGGGCTCGTTTAGGGTTTTCTTGACTTTCTAGGTTTATATTTCTTGTACATTGGGTCAAGATTGATAGATTATTGATCCTAGGTAGTATATTAAGGATAAATAATAATAATTGATAGGTGGTTTGAGTTAAAATGGGTAGAAAATGAATAAACGGGTCAAAATGATAATTAGGGCATAATTAGGGTTTTCTGGATTCGTTAAGGTTTTCTAGGCTTTGATTTCTTGCACATTGCCAAGTTAATGATAGATAATGATTTGTAAACTCATTTTATGAGTTTACAATGGCCCTTGGTTGGTTATTTGGGATTAGAATGGTTTAAAACGAGTAAACGGGTTAAATGAACCAATTAGGTACATTTAGGGTTTCTAGGATATGTTTTACGTACAAGTGAAGTAAAATGATGAAGTAATGATGAAATAATGATTGAATAGGATTGATATGATTGTAAAATAAGTTTTTACAACTTATTTGAGTGTTGGTTTGGGTTTACAATGGATAAAAGCCAAGAAACAGGTCATGGTTTAGAAACTAGCTCGGTTTTAGGGTTTAGGGTTTTGAATTAGGGTTTTGAGTGTAAAAAGATGTATGAAAGCTTATGAATAGAATATTTAGGGTTTACATCTTGTAAAATGAGTATAGTAGCTTGCTCACAAGTGATAGTGAAGAGATGAGAATGAAAATGGAGGTAAAACGGCTATTTTATGGATTGAGCTTAATGACTTATACATTGAGCTTTTAAGGACTTGTACTTTGATTTAAAGAGATTATATATTTCAAATGAGATGTTATATTACTTGTACATATGCTTTAGTAGCTTGTGCATTCACTTTAGGAGTTAACCCTTCCATGAGATTAGGGTTTAGGGCATCCGATAATGGTTTAAAGCCCGTTTTGATATGATGTTGCAAATGGTACCTTTTAGGAATAATGTACCTTGTAATAATGTTATTATGATATTGAATTGATATGTTATGATGTTTGCTTGTCATATATGAAGATAGGATTGCCATATGTATCGTCTACTTTAGTTATATAAGTTACATGACATACTGAGATATTGACAATGTAAGTAATGTAATAAAGCGAAAAATTTCCCCGTATAATTATGATCATAGTAAAATAGGTTGATGAAAATTCTTAGGTTGTTATAAAAACATAAAGGAGATCCTAGTCAATGTTGCACCAACAATCTCCACCTTTTTGATGATGACAAATAATATTTTGAAAAACAAATAAAATTACAAATATAGCAAAGATGAAGACCGTCGTTGATGAAGTTTGCGTCTTGATCTTGGCCTTGTAATTTGGTGAAGCTTGAATCGATGTCTTCACCTTATAAGTCTTACATAGCTCCATGTATGGTATGGCTCTTTTGCTTCCATAAGCTTTCCGTCTCCCGTTATTCCTTGCTTTAATAAGCTTCAAGGCTTTGCTTTTCTTCTCCCCCTTTTGTCAAATCAAAAAGGCGAGATCTTGGTCATTACGTGGAAGGTTGACATCTTTGTAGAAGAAAAGAATATATCTCATTGTACGTGCTCCCCCTAGATCGTTTCTCCCCCCTTGTTCCAAGGCGGGGATCCATGGGTCAAGAGCATCACCTTCGAAAGTGTTCTTGGCTACAACTAGCAACAAGCAAACACAAAACAATACAAGCAACAAAACATATACACATGTGCAAGTCCAACATAGGTTAGCTTACTATTTGTAATCTTGGAAACATGGAAGTGTACAAATGTGGATTATTATGACTTTGTACATTGTTGCATACATTCATATAAATATTTTAACATTTATGTGTATAGTTATTCATGACTCCAATTACTTTTTGTTGAGCAAGATAGAGGTAATAAGCACGCAAGCAAGACATATATTATTTCAAGCAAAAAATTTTTAATAACCATATAGGTTTCACATAGATTGATCACTTGATTGAGCCGATTGCCAACATCATATACTTTTATTAACGTATGTTACTCATAATGTTATCTATGATTTTCCACCCAATATTATTTTTGATAACACGACTCATGTTGATAGTGATAGCTAGCATGGAGTTTAAGATTGCCTCTTGGATTGGAAAGCATATTTTAGTTTTCTTCGCTAATATCTATCGATTGAGTGATCATATTCATTGTGTTTTCACAACAAATGGAGTAGCCATGTCTAATGTGATTTGGGCTTAGGGGATTCCCTATCTTATCGCAAGTCCTATCTTCCCCTGATCCTTTTATCGGAGAAGGAGGTATCCGGTATTATGGATCCTAGTACTTACTTCCTCACTTGAAGTTTGAGGAATGACTACATCAACACCATTATCTTCTATGCCATACTAGTCTTCATCAAAATCAGAGTCACTGCTAGAATCTTCAAATGCCTTGTTATCAAGCACACTTTTTGGATAGCTAACTTGATTGTTTTGAATCACCATTATTAAGTGGTGATGATGAAAGTAATTTCATTTGATATTAGTTTATAAAGATATGATTTGAGTTAGGTATTTAGATCTAACAAGTAGCTTTTTGAGATATTAGACTTTGTACTCTTAGATTCCTTAAAGTTTTAAGGTAGTTGCACTTTTGGTAAGTAGAACACTCTATTGAGAAAGAGAGTATGCTTTGGTGATTATAAGTTTTAGGTTGAGAATCTAATGATAATGTGTTGAAGTTAAGATTGTGATTTGAGTGCTTTGTTGAATTTAGTGAGTTTGTTTTGATATGTTAAGATTTATTAGTTAAGGATGGGTGATTTAGTTACACAAGTTAGCTCCTACAAGTATACATGCATGCACCAAAGATTTCCCATGCATAATACTTTCATTGTAGTTTGTTGTATAGAGATCCTTAATCATAATTTTGGATTTTCGGTTATGATAACTTTATTTTTGTTGTGTTACAAGGAAAATACTTAGGATCTCGGATGAGTGGTCCAAGTTATCAATCCTACTTCAATGTGCATTTTAATCCTTTTTGGATATTTTACACATATTGGACCTATAATCCATTATACAATAGCGAAGTTGCTAAGTATAATATCTTGAACTTATGGTCGATGTGTTGTGTCAACATTGATAATATTAATTATCATAGTGGATGGTAGATTAATTTCATAGTTTCTCGAATGAGAAAACTATATTATCATGTTTATTATTTGTGTATTTTAATATGTTATGTAATACCATACCGAATTCAAAAGCGAATTCTCTTATACTACGTGAGTAGTGTGTATGTTTACATAAAGTTCTTTTTCTTTTCTCTTTTACCTAATACACATTGCATGCAATCAACACATAAAATGAACAAGTTGACACAAATGCAACATTTTTAACACAAGGGTGAGTTGTGATCCAAAGTGATTTTATCAATGAATTTGTCTATTTAATTCATCATGACTATCATGGGGAATAGAGTATGCAATGTTGTGAATAAGTCGATTTCACATATTTAAATATGTGAGATGATGGTTATTACAATATTGAGTACATGTAGATCAAATTTCATGCTCATGGAACATAGGTTTGACATGTAGAATCCGAGATAATGTCAACCATAGTTTGAATAATGCATTGGCATCTATCCTTCATCTCGTTAAAACAACAATGTTGCTTAACTTCCATGCCTTTCACATAAGTCCTAGCATATAGCACATAAGCACATAAGCTTTAAGAGCATAATTATCTCTAAAAGGGTATGCAAACAACCTTCAGACTTCTATTCTTATTTTTGACCCCTCACACTCTCAAATTAATATTCTATGGTGCATGTCAACCATGAACAACCTCAACTAGACTCGTGCAATTTGGACTTTGAAAAAATGTCACGTGAAAATCCTAAGCTTGTTTAGACTTAAACCTAAGTGTTCTCTCATTCAACTCACCAATTACTTGTTCTATTGGGTAACCTCTAGCTTCTTTTAGACTCTTAGGATAGCCTTCATCCGAAGCATTAATTGGTAATGACGGTGACCCATTAAAATCTTGAACTGGGTTCATTAATCCTATCATCTTCTATCGAAGAAGATGACTTGGGCTTGGGCAAGCTCTCATTAAAGGTAACATTAAGAGATTCCTCAATTCTCATTGTTTCCTTGTTAAGCACTATGTATGCTTTACTAGTTTGAGAGTATCCTAGAAACACACCTTCGTACGACTTTGGGTCGAACATGGTGAGATGTACTTTAGTGTTAAGTATAAATATTTTACAACCAAAGACCCTAAAGTATTCTAATGACGGCTTCCTATTTCTAAGAATTTTGTAGGGTGTTTTATTCATGAATTTTTTAATATAAACCCTACTAGTTGACACTTCTTTCCTAGTCCTATAGTTTGCATTACCTTGACTCCCTAAACCACATGTATCAAAAAGTGTCTCTCAAAGCTCAACATTGGTAAGTTTCTTACTAGCTCGTTAGAAGCTAAGTTTTGAACTCTCCTCATATTGGCGTGACCTAACCTCCTATGTCAAAGCGTTGAGTTATTCACCACGGATGCAAGACAAATTTTGTTGTTTTGAGTTATCTCCCAATTTGCATGTATATAAACCATTTCTCCTATGTCCTTTAGCAAGCAATTTTTTATTTTTACTAATATTACAATCTACTTTAGTAAAGCTAACTACGCAATCATCATCACACAATTGACCTTAATCAAGTTAAAAGCTAGACCACTAACATGCTCAACATTGGTAATTATAATGGAGTTATAAGTAATATTACCTCCACCGATGACCTTGCCCTTTAGGTTGCTCCCAAATACGACATGTCCACCATCATACGCCTTGTACGAAGTAAACAATCTTCTATTCCCGGTCACGTGCTTAGTGCAACCACTATCCATAATCTAATCGTCCGGTAGCAGATCACATTTAAGACACACCTACAAGCAAATATAAATTCACGGTCATGGTACCCATTTTTCTTGGGTCGGTTGTGGTTAGAAAATATGGTGCCCAAGTTAACCATTCTTGGGTCTTGTAGGAAAGCACATAGTTTATGTAGGTCGTACCTTGAGAACGCGGACCAAGGATTGTTTTAAAAATCATAGGAGTTTTGAAAGTTTGGTTGAACGCTCCAGGGTATTTTAGCCTTTGATTTGGGTAGGAGTTTTCTCTCCTTTAGATGGTGCTAGGTTGATGATACGAAGACCTTTGGTTGTTGTAAAAATTTCTTCTTCTTGAAGAATGGTTATTTTAAAAATAAGGTCTTCGAGCATATGAATTTGATGGTCTCATATGTGGTGTAGGTAGAAGAGTCCTAAGGTAAACTCGAGGTCGTGTGTATCCAAATCCATTGTGAGAGCCTGAGTGATGTCCTTGGTGTGTTGTTTCCACTCTTCCAATGGGTGCTTGATGACCTCGAGTGTTTGCAAAATGAGTTTGAGGGACAATGGGCTTAATAAAGCTAGTTGACGCAATTTCTTTTTAACTTTGTTTTACAAACACTATTGGTTTTTTTGGCCTTACGAAAGTGTTTTTATCATTTTTTGAAAATTCAAGACCTTCCTTATCTTGGGACAATTTTTGATGACTTAGCATATCCTCTAAAGCAATGCTACTTGATTTAAATTTTGAAAAACTCAATGCCTCATCTTGGAGTTTATAAACATTGAATTTTAAAGAGTCAACCTCTTTGGTGAGTACATCACATGTTTTGCAAGGTTCAACCACCTCTTTATCATTTGCAAGTTTTTTTACTTCCATTTGAAGATCACTGATTTTGCTTGAAAGTTTTGAATTCTCATTTTCAAGAGATCGTTTTTTATTTAAAAGTTTTTTAAATGTTTTAGCAAAATCTTTGTTAAACTTTAGGAGTTTCTCATTCTCCTTTTTCAAATCAATAATATTTAAATCATTAATTGAACTAGATGGTTCGGATACTACCTCCTGTGAGATGATCGCCATGAGACATGTTACGTCATTTTGATGTTCGTCGCCGTCTTCACTATCGCTCCATGCTCCTCCCATGAAAGCCTTGTTCTCCTTCGGCTTTCTACATTCTCTAGCAAAGTGGCCTTCTATTCCGCAATTGTAGCATGCTCCCTTTTTCTTTGAGCTTTCACTACCTTTCTCCTTGAAGCTATTACCTCGCCCTTTACCAAACCGATTTCCATTATTACCAAATTGATTTCTGTATCCGAACCGATTACCCTTGCGGAAAAACTTGCGAAAGTTCCTAGCTAACAAGTTGAATGCTTTGGCTTCTTCCTCATCTACGTCTTCATCGCTTTTGCCTTGACTATCACTATCATCACTAGTTTGATCCCTAGTGACTTTAGCTTTGAGAGCTAATGACTTAACCTTTTCTTTAGTAGTAATCTTGAAAGCAACGCCATCGTTATCCAAGACCATTTCATAAACATTAAGGTTTCCAATTAGCTCATCAAGAGGAAGTGAGGCCAAATCTTTGGCTTCTTCAATGGCCGTCACCTTGGCTCTCCATTTCAATGGAAGAGCACGAAGAAACTTTCTCACGTGATTCTTGCTTGAGTAGTCTGGATCTAAAGATTTTAGACTAGTCACAATGGCATTAAATCTAGTGAAGCCGCTATCAATAGTTTTTTCATTAGAGATTGAGAACTTCTCGTATTCTTGAGTGAGAAGATCTATCTTGCAATTCTTGACTTGTGAATTCCCTTAGTGAGTGATGATGAGTGTGTGCCAAACCTCCTTGGCAGTTTTACACATAAAGACTCGCTCATACTCTTTGCGGGGTAGAGCATTGTAGATGGTCATCTTGGCTTCTTCATTCTTGCCAAGTTATTTCTTCTCGATATCCTTGAGAAGTTCATACGGCGTTTCTTTCATCAACTTTGTTTCTTCGAAGTAGAAATTGCCGTTTTGGATAACTTGCCATAAGTCAATGTCTTTAAACTTAACGTATGTCTCAAAGTGGGCTTTCTAAAAGCAAAAGCCATTAGGTTCTAACAAAGGTGGTCGTTGCATAGAACACCCCTCGACGTAGTTCTCTTGAGCCATAGATCTTAACTCAACTTTTTCAAAAATAAGAGTTAGGATTTCAAATTTTTAAAAAAGAAGTTTTCAACTTAAAATGACTTTTCGGGAAGGTTTGAACACTGAAAACTTGAGCAAGGTGCTCTGATACCAATTGTAGAACCATAAAAGGGGGGGGGGTGAATACGGTTTTCTTGACTTCTTTGAAGTTTATAAAACTTCAAGTCTTGAAAGAGCCGAGTGGTGTACTATACTACTTTGCAAAGCGAACAATAAGTAGATAGAGAGAGAAGAAGAGACACCATGATATATACTGGTTCGAGAAGAGGGTTTAGTCCTTCCGTACGTCCAGTTGCGAATCCACGACACCAATACTATTCCTAGTATAATCCTTATGGTGGATTACAAACCGTATTACAATTTAACTCCACCGACTTTCAACAAAGTTCGACGCTCACACAGAAGAGTTACTACCTATGGTATTCCGCCCTCGAAATCCACCCCTAAGAACCCGTTATTCGACTTAACCTATAACTCTAAAAATCCTTCCCCTTAGAAGCTTATCAAACCCCAACTAGATCCTCAATAATCAAGGCTTGATCCCATAGATACAAAACTTTCCTTACAACTCAATTGTGTACATAGATAGATTGTTGAACCAAGTCCTAACCTAGCCTAGAGACTCGATTCTAAAGAAAGGGTATGAGAAAGAAGACCCTCAACAAAACACATAAGTATGGATTAGGTACTTGTGTGGCTCTCTTGCGAAGATGTGTGTTCTTCCATAGATGATAGAGGAGAAGATTAAGAACACTTGAATGTTTAGACTTATAGGGTTAGAGAAGAGAAAAAAATAAGAAAGAATGTTTGCAAGAGGTGAGGAATACAAAGGCCAAGTGGGGTATTTATAGGCCAAGAAGTACAAATTATGTAAAAACAATTCGTGTCTGGTGCGCTGCCCACGCGCTAGCGCATGGCCAGCGCGTCAAATTCCTGAAGATAAATTATTTGGGACTTGGCGTTTTAACTACCCGCACTTGTTAAACCCCCAATTGTACTTCATGCTATAACATTTCAATTATTCTTATGCTCAAGGTCAACCAACTCAAATAGCCATTTGATAGAACGTTTGTGAAGTATTAAAATCGTTTTGCTTATTCGATAAAGTAAAGAGAGAAAATAATTACCAGAAAGGGGCATTTTGTGTATTCCTCAAATTTGTAACTAGCCTAGTTAGGATCCAACTAAAGATAGAAAGGGCTAGTTAGGAACCAAGGGAATATTTTTGGAATATTCTTTGCTTGGCGAAAAATGGGGAAGATTAAAAATTTGAATTTCAAATTCAATAACACACATGTTGGATAAGAAATGACGAGTTATGTGTTAGTTTTCATGATGTGACTTAATGTAATAGAAGGGATCCTCTTGAGCTCATTTTAAATGGAGGGTTGAGATGAGAAAAGTACACTTGGTTAAGTGGCATGATCAAGGGTGATGAGAGAGTTGTGTTTGTTATGTGAGTGAGAAAAGAATGTTTATGAGATGAGTTGTGTTTGTTTGAGATGAAGCATTAATTTAATGGTTGAGAATAGAATAAGGGAGTTTCGATTGATGAGATGGCTTGATCAAGGGTAGTGATGAAAATGTGTTAGTTGTGTTTGTTTGAGAAACAATCCAAGGGTGTAGAAGTGAAGAGTGTGGTAAATTAGATTGTTAACATAGCTTGATCAAGGGTTGAGATGAGGAAGTGTGTGTGTGTGTGTGTAATTTGAATTGTAAGAAGAAAAAGGTGAATAGTGAGTATGTGGTAGAGAATGTTTTGAAATGATATGGAAGATTATGGTTGGGAATAAAGGAGACACAAAGGTACATAAGGTACAAGAGATGTACATTGTGTAAGAAAATATTGTAGAGGATGGGATTTGGGGTTTATTTGGTGAAGGTGTATGTGAAGAAGGTTGGTTGTATTTAAGGAGTGTTTAGAAAGATAAGTTTGAAGGTATCAAGGTTTAGATGAAATCTGAATGGATTTGATTTGGGTTACTTAATCACAATTGCCTAATAAGAGAGAAAGCATTTGTGATTATAGAGTGGTTTAAGGAAGAAGATGTTTGGAGTGTGTGTAGAGGAGATGAAATCACTTGTTGGGTAAGAAGGGTAAACAAATGATTAGATAGAATAGGTAGAGGTATAGTGTAGAAGAATTAAGGACTTGTACATGTTAGGAATACATGTGAGTTTGTAAAAATATTTATGGGTAAGGAAGTGAGAAAAGTCAAAGTATAATTAACTTCCAAATACCACAAACTCAATTAGTCATTTAGACTTTAATCCATGATAATCTACAATGGATTTGATCATTAATCATCTTGATGCAAACAAGCTTAGTGCTTTGCATCTTAAGTAAAGCATATTCTTATAGCGGAAAGATGCGGTTATACGCAAAAGTGACCTTTTATTTAGTTTGACCAATAAGGGAGTAAAACCCGTTACATGATTAGGGTCATTGTAAATCCGGATTAAGGTCAAATGATTACTTTTGCTTGTTGGTATGTTGAACGTATGATCATACTAGGTTTAAAAAGAAGTTTCGGCCTTGGCTAGAAGCATTCGATAAAGGATTTGAGTTGGCGTTTTATAGAAAAATAAGAGGATTCATTTGTAACATTTCTCAATTTCAGGTCATTTTAAGACTCCTAATATTCGTCACTATTTATTTTGGTCCAATACGCGTTTACTTTTAATTTAACTTTTAAGCTAAATCGCGTAGACTAGAAATAATCATTCAACGTAAACAGTCACCAAATAAATTAAGGTTTACGTCAAGCAAGTGTTATGTAATTATTAGGAAGATAATTATTAACTTCACGTGTTTTATTTTTATTGGTCTACTAAAAGGTCACGTTTCGCAAGAATGAGATATTTAGACACGCCTCGGAAATACCTAGACTTACCTAGACTCAAACCAATACCCACTTTAAAACCGTAAACTCAAAAGTTACTCAATTTTTGTGTTAATATACCATTGTGGCCGAATAGGGGTAAACAAAAACCATAAAACATTGGATACTTACACAATCTTGTACAACAATTAGCTTATAAATGAAATGTACTTGGAAACTAATACCCCTTTGTGTAAAAACCACCCATGATCTCCTTTTGGATCTAAGCCCTACTCGTCCCACACACAAAATCAACTAGAAAAATCCTTAATATCTCCTAAGTACATGTACATCTTGGGTTAATTAAACCTTGTACTTAATGTCTCCTAGTTAATCTAATGTACATTGGATATTAGCCACTTTGGATCCTCTCTTTTGTGTCTTGATACCCGCGGCAAGCAAAGCACACACACAAACCATAAGATCTCATGATCTTAGGTAAATCTTGTACCAAAATCTTGTAATTAAGGATGGTACTATGAGGTATTGTCAATACCATGGGTGACTAACTAGAAAACCATAAAACCATCACTATAGGGCACGGTTTGGCTTTAGATTGGGACTAGGTAAACCAACTAGCTCATGAGCCTATAAATACCCATGTACACTTGACATATGACACTTCTTGAAACTCTTAAAACACACAAACTCTCCCAATCAAAACCATATTAATTCCCTTCTTGTTTCGGGTCATAATCCGCGACAAACACCCTCACAATTCATTCGAACCTAAAATAGGTGCTAGAGTCATCATACGAGGTCACAAGAAGAATACACCCTTTTAGGTTTACAACACCTTCCTTTGCCCCTTGACAAAGTTGGGTAGTTTCTTGAAGTTGAAGGGGTTTAGGACTAGTTCTCTGTGTAGTTTCTGGTAGGGTTTTGATTGGGTTTGTGTTAGCAAGAAGTGTTATATTCATTAGAAGAGGTATGTAGCGTGGTTTTTATTGGAGTCTACCATTGGTTGCTGGAATTCAGCAAACACAAGAAAGAGGGTGTTCTTGTTTGATTGTCTATCATAAATCTTTTTTTTGTAAGCCCTAATTTTCTTTATTTGTCTTATCTTTTTATTTACTTGTTTTCTTTAATTTATAATCCATGAAAATGGATGTTAAGTTCTGTAAATACATATGTTATTATGTTCTTGAGGGTGTTTACATTTAATTATCGGAATTGGATTAGGTCTTAGATGGATTTAAATTGATTGTTTTAAAAGGTTTTGAATTGAAATATTGGGAGCTGTTTGAAAAAAGTAGCTACTAAAACGTGTTTTATGCTCAGAATTCTAAGGCCTGGAGACTATCGATTAAATTAAATGCTGGGAAGATATATGACTTAGCATCATAGGATAGTTGGATGCTCAACCAACTCCTTATAATGAGTGAGTTATGGCCAAAACAAGAAAAGAGGTCAAATCTAGATGTGTTTGGTTACGACGTTTTAAAAACTCTAAATTTTGCCATAAAATAATTCAGATTTTTTGTTGATGGATCAGTAGTCAGACATCTTTAAGGTAACTATTTAGCCTTTGACCATTGTCACCTTCATTGCTATCTTAGTTTGGGATTATGGCCGAATTTAGTAAAGGGGTAAGTTTTTATAACGTTTATGTGTTGGAAAACCAGGGTATAATGGTCTTTTCACATGGTTACGAACACTTTGTAGATGTATGAGACTTATATTTCATGGGGAAATTGACTCAAATTAGATTTCCATGGGCTGGTATAGCCTCAACTTAGAGACATTTGTGAGCTTCGAGATATGAAGTTCCAGCGAAGTCAAGTCAAATTCAGAACCTAGTTTTTACGTCTTAGTCTAAATTGTTAAAAACGGATTAGTATACTATGATAAAATAAAGTTAGAAGCCGGAAACTTGAGTAGATGTTCATTTGACCATAAGGACAGGGGTCACATGACCAATTTGGGGTTAAAAGGACTTTGGTGCAAGTTATTGTGGAATGCCCATACTTATATCGGGGGAAACTACAACTCAAGAACACATGTTTTATTTTTTACGTTTTTAATTATCTCATTTACTTTCTACGGATTTAATCGCGGTCACGTATTTTAGGAGGTGCCTAGGAGTACTTCCCGCTCATTCAAGACTTGATATACTTCTGATTAATTGCTATTATGTGTTTTCATAGCCACCCAACCTCTTTTCTCTTTTATTGGTTTCTTAAACTATTTTTTGGGGGTGGAGAATTACTTGCTTGTTTTACCGTATAAACTTATCACGGTTACACTACATAAGCCATTACATGAATGTTTTTACTAATGCTTTTGCTTACATACCACATGAATTTCTAATTTCATGTTTGATACATGTGTTTTACCGAAATATTTTATCGGTTACTACTACATAAGCGTTACATGAATGTTTTCATAAAGCTTTTACTTGTTCTAACCACATGATTTCTTAATACATAGTTTTGATTCATGCATTTTGTTTTATACGAATAACTTATAGGTTACTACTACTTAAGAGTTACATGTATCGTTTATACCTACAAGCTTGTGCTTATCTACCACCGATTTCTTAGAATATGATGTTTGATTACTCTACTTGTTTTATTAGCTGGACACAAGAAACTTTATGGTAATGCTGAAACCCAAATATGAGGTTAATTGTATGAGTAGGTATTGCAAAGACCCCACATCATGAACTGTTAATTGATATAATGGTGAGCGCTAGTACAATAAATAGATCTATGTGGGTTTGAACAGCCTGTCCGGGGTCTGAATCGAATCCTTTTCGTGCACCCAAGTCATCGGGGACAATTTGTATTTAGAAGTTAGGTATAAGGCAATAATACCTAGTTATGGGGCAACATGAATTACATACAAGATATGTGTTAACGTCAAGGCTTCGGTGTCATGAGCTCAATGCAATCAAGATTTATACATTGCATTCGTTGCATTGTATTCTGTTGAATTATACTTTGAAATACTGTCGCTAGCTGATCTTAAACCTTGTGGTCCACTATTGAACATTACTTGATTTATTGAAACATTACTTGGATTTTGATAACAATTCTTCTAAATGTTGTAACGCTACTTTTCTTACAGAAATATTTCTTAAACTATTTCAATACTGCTTTTACTTAAACCTATGAATTCACCAACATTATTGTTGACATTTTTGCATGTATTTTCTCAGGGTATTATATTGCTAGCTGAGCATTGGGAGCATTCGAGTCGCGTGGATATCAAAACTTAAAGGACTCAGTTTTCTTCACATTCGACAACTGTTTTTTTTTCTTAGATAGACAAAATGAGTCACGATTGAAATTGGTATTCTTCTGTTTTTAATTTTATAAAATTAGTGGGACTAAATATTTACTTTGTTTTATTTAAATCGAAAGTGAAATTTATCAAACTTCCTTTTAAGGTGTTTACTGTAACTTGTACTTTTACTATTTGAAAGTGGCTCCCAAAGTGGTATTCCGCTGCGTTGTGATTTTATGGGGGTGTTACAGATTGGTATCAGAGCACTCGTTATAGCGAACTAGGTTGTTTTCAAAACCCTAGACTATAACCTTTTTTTTGAAAAATTTTAAGAGTCTTTCGCCATTGTCCGATATCCATGCGCGCTTGCTCCCAGGTAATTTATATGCTCCCTTTTGCATGCTTATTGATATTATATTAATAATGAATATATAATACTTGGTTATTATTTCGCTCTCATACATCCATCTTATGACGTCATACTATTTGCTTCATAGCGGCCGATTATATATATATGTTGCTTACTCCGACTATCGCGTACTTCCTGTTTTCTTATTTTCTCCTTCGAACGTCAATACTAGTATTATATATAGATACTCATACATATGTGTATAGTACTATGGTACTTCTTAATGAGTTCGTTTACTTCGATATATTGTGAGCGATGCGGTTATCTCCGAAACATTTACGCAACCTTGCTTCATTCCTTTTTTTTTGATGTTGAAATTCGGCATAGTTGGTCAATTTCGCTAGTTATTCTATCATTTAACTTTGAGTTTGAACACTCTCTTTATGCTTTTGAATCGTATACGTTGCTTCGTAATCTATTGTTATGATATTGTGTTTTTGTGCCGGTGATACTTAAGTAGGATGATTTATAATCATCTTATTGAAATGAATTAGGACGCTTCTTCATTTGAATAAGGAAATTATAAATTACCGAACCATAAGTTTATAAATTCTTACTTACAAGGATTGGGACGCTTCTTTTTGTAAGTAATAAATTATAAATGAGTGGGCTTATGTGTATCCGACGTAGCGTGTGTTCTTCTGTATGAATCATTCCTTGGGCTATGAACTTCTTTCGACTCGTGATTTGTTATATGGATTTTCCCGAATGTGTATCGACCGCCGCGAACTTGATAATCTAATAGTAATGAACCATTAACCGCTTTCAAGAATTTACGACTTGTTAAATTCTTCGTTCAAAGGGCTTTCTCTTCGAGTCATGTATTTTATCCTTCCTTTGGAAGATTCTCATGACATTTGATTCATTCGCTCATATTCCTTGCATATATTTGATGCTTGACTCTTGTTCATTCAAACTTTCGTTGGAACCTCGACGATGACCTAGGTATATCCACTCATCTAATCACTAGTAAACCAAGGACGAATAAAACAAATTGAGCACCGGGACGGCGCTCTCTTAAGGTGGGAAGACTATAACAACCGTCAATTTTTGAAATATATTTAAATAATAAATCATATTCATTATTACATGTTTGTCGTTTATAAAATTTATTTTTTACTTATTCGACTTGAAAACGAAAAAGATCTATGTTATTTATAAGCTGACGTATTAAAACCGAACCGCTAAATCAAGTTTCCATTATTCGGACTCTAAAGAAATTTGATGTAAAACGACATTCCGGACAACTTTTTAGTTTTGACCGAGACCCGAAAACAGTCAGAAAGTGACCGAAATACACTCGCAAGATTTAGTAACGAGAAAATAATTAATGTTAGGAAAATATTGTAAACGGACTTAATACTGTTAGTGTTAAAGTTAAGTCTGTTAGATATAGTTAGTACTGTTAAGTATAGTTAGTACTGTTAGTAGTTGAAGTTAAGTCTGGTAGAGCAAGTTAAGTCTGCCAGCATTAACTTAAGTCTGGCAGTATTAAAGTTAATACTGCTGGGTCAGAATGTTAAGTCTGGGATTTAAACTATTTTTAAAACTATAATTAATTCTAAAGATTAAAAAATTACGAGATTAAACTAATAGATCTAAAAGATATAAATGACTAAAATGCTAACTAAGTGGGGGGGGGGGGGGAAACTGAAATGTTCCAATTAAGTGGCGGGTATTAAGGTTTAACGAAAATTAAAGATCTTCGAAATAAATTTAAATGAAAATAAATGACAAGTAATGTAAAGTAAAGTAAAGTACAGTAAAGTAAATGACCATATTAAAATAAATGACTCTTTAAATCTGAAAATTCTAATACTATTAATTTTTTAAAGCGGTTAAAACTGAAACAGAAGGAAGAAAATAGTGGGGGGGGGATTCTAAAATATTTTTTAAGAGCTCTTAAACCCAGCACCTAAATTCCAAATCACTATCACTTACGCAAACACTAAGAAACTAGCTCACTAATCATAACAAATAAACTCAGCAACAATCAAGATCAAAAATAAACATTTTAAGCTAAACTTCTAAACTACTAGTATTAAAAAGGAAAAGGGCGGTAAACACACCGAATGAAGAACCGCAAGATTAGTTAAATACCAACCTCCAATCTTTACAAACTTATAAACAAATTATCTTTATCACTCTTAAAAACTTTTACTTACTAATTAGAGCTAAATAAAGGGTCAACTTTAATCTATTACTAATTATTTTCATAAAAACTATAAAGTTTCAAAACTTTTACTCTATTTATCAAACTCTATAAGACCCTTAAGCTCCGGCCTTAGATGTAGAAGGATAGAATAAGAAATAAGACATGAAAAATTAGAACAAAATAAGCTAAATAAAAAAATAAAAAAAATAAAAACTTTAGATCTAAATCCACCCGAAACTAAGGTGTTCAATCTAGTGAACGCGATCGGGTATATTTAAGGATTTAGATCTAAGAAAAAATAATGCTAGAATTACAAGCAACAAATTTTATAACTTGATAATATGCTAAAAAATAAGATCTATTATTTTTTAGATCTAATCCACCCGAAACTAAGGGTAGTTTCAATCTAGTGAACGCGGATCGGGTAAATTTAAGGATTAGATCTAAAAACAATAAGCTTAGAAATAAAGTCACTATACGAAAAAAGCTAAAATAAGCTCACAGTCGAAAAGCTCTAAATAAAAAACAATATACACATAAGCTATCTAAATAAGCTAAGGAAGAAGCTTATAAAAATAAGCCTATAGAGATCGAATCCAAAAATAACTATAAAGCTTGAGCTTATTTAGAAATAAAAGCAAAGAAAATGAAAAGAGTAGAAGAAGAATAAGCATAAAAAAAATAAGCAATAAAAAATAATAAGCATTAAATAAAAACAAACCAGCCAAAATCTTCATAATAAGCAAAAATCTTGATTACAATAAGCAATAATAAGCTTAAAAAACTTTACAAAAGCAAAAAATTTTAACTACTCTAAAAACTAACCTACACTAAAAAAACAACACTAAAAATAAATCTAACACCTACTAAATTCTAACAATCTAACCACATTCCAGCTGCGGCGTGCGTGTCCCATTTTATATGCCAGAAGTGGGTGAGGGTATTTTACCGTCATTATCAGGTACCCACCAATGAAATTGCTGATCTAGGTTAATTTTGGCATTTTGCAACTCCACCAACCGACTCATAATTGCACATGATCGCCTACCTCGTACTGACGCTCAACATACCATCGGACTGACACACGCCATGCCACCGATCACCCTCAAGGATTGGTCCACCGTCCTATTATTTTGCTAAAGTACCCTCGATACTGACACTCAAGCATCGGACTGCTACAGTACCTCGTACCTGCCACCTGTACATTCTGACACCAATCATTAGATGGCCACGTGTCACCACCTAAGTGGTGCCACGTGGCATTTTCACTGTTCACCCCCGCCGGTCAACAGCCCGGTCAATACCGCCGTCCGACCACCGTCAAAAAACGGTGTACAAACGACGGCGGTCAACGTGGGCAACGAACGTCAACGCCGAGCCGGACAACCGCGCCGGCCACCGGTCAACGGCGGCGGTCAACAACGGTCAACGGTGGCGGACCACCGTTGACCACCGCCGGACCACCGGTCAACCACCGGTCAACGGTGGTCGACGGTGAGTCAACCGCCGGGTCGGACCGGGTCTGGGCCGGGTCTGGTCGGGTCTGGGCCGGGTCTGGATCGGGTCTGGGCCGGGTCTGGATCGGGTCTGGATCGGGTCTGGGCCGGGTCTGGATCGGGTCTGGGCCGGGTCCGGATCGGGTCTGGGTCGTGAGGGAATAAATCCCTCACCCGGTTTCGAACCATGGACCTCATGCATAAGAACCTAATGCTCTAACCATTAGGCTAGAGCATAGTTTCAATTATTATGTGCGAAATATAATATATAACCCTTATATTCTTGGTCCAGGTTCAATTTAACTAATAGGTTCAAACAGGGACGAAAAAGGTTCAAAATAAAAAGGTTTAAATATAAAAGGCCGGTACCGTTGGACTCGTTTTTTCGTGCTCTTTCCAATGGAGTGATCGAGGAATTTTCACGACTTCGTTTGGACCTCGATAAATGTGAAAACGTCGTCGAAAGCCACCCGAAAATTACCGTTTTTTGCTTCGTTTTCAATCCTTTTTACCTGTAAGACATAAAAACACAATACAAACATATTTGCAACATAATTATCTATATTTTAGTGTTTTTAGTCCTTTT
>BQNB010023960.1:6627-61237 GCA_026074375.1 Tanacetum coccineum | reverse complement strand
TGGAAGTCGGTTCGATACGGCGTATCCAAGGGATTGGATACGGCGTATTGGAGTTTCTTGGAGTAGGGAGCACGTTTAATATCTTCTAGAATCTTCAAATACTATATCTTGAATACGACGTATTGGTCTTCTCTAGATACGGCATATTGAGCTTTTTCTCGTTGTGGTCTTTAGTGAGTGCATGCACGGATACGCCTTATCTTCCTTGATGGATACGGCGTATTGGTAGTCAGAATAGTAATCTTTAAAATATCTTCATTTAAGCTCTAGAATGCGTGCCTTTTGCTAATATTCACCAAGTACTCTGTCATTACTGCAATTCTCAAATATAAACGATTAAGTAACAATTCTTTGCGATAATTATACAAAATAGGTTAATTACATGGGATAAATGATGCTATAAAATAAACGTTATTTTATGTCATCAAGCATCCAGCTTTGGCCGACTCTTCTGCTGTGCCTGTTGATGACCCTATCTCCTCAGCTGAGGATATAAAGGCATTTGAGACGGACGAGTCTGCACCCACACCACCATCACCCAGATCTTGCAGGGCTAGGATATCCGTCCGATCCAGACACCGATGTCAGCTGCTACTGAGGCACTCATTACCATGGTTGCTGATGCACTACCTTCATCACCACCACCTTCTCCACTTACTCCACTATCATCTCCACTCCCCCAGATTCCCTCACCACCACTGCCTGTACCATCTCCACCATTACCTCTACCATCACCACCTATTGTTACTAGCCCTATCTATGAATAGGCTCCACTATGTTACAGAACAGCCAGGATTCGGTTGAGAGTAGCATTACCACCCACCCACCATCCATTAGAGATACCATCACCACCCCTGTTACTACCATCTACTTCACACAAAGATGATCTTCCTAGGCGAACATGCCACTTCAGAAGAGAGCTCATTTTACTGCTCCCACCAATAGGTTTGAGGTTAAGGAGAGTTCAACAGCTATTGCTGCTAGACAGCCTAGATTGGATGTTGCTACTATGGATGCCACCCCTGGACGCCCTATGTCTAGAGAGGTTGGCTATGGGATTAAGGATGTTTGAAATGACATGGTTGGGGATATGGAGGAGAGAGCACCGACCACTGTTGAGGGCTTAAGCCAAAGAGTGACAAATCTTTCCACTCTTCTTGCTCGGGATACTTATGAGATATACCTTTGATTGGAGGACACCCAAGATGACCGAGCTCTTTAGAGAGCCTAAGTCAACACATTGGTTAGAGACAAATGATATCATCTTCACACAGTTGTACTTGTAGAGAGCGAGGCTAGGTGCGCCCGGCATGCATGGTCACAGGCCATGGACTGTACCAGGCGGTACTCCTAGCTAGCATTGCCTTAGGACCATATTTTCATTTTGTATCTTATTGTACTGGTCATTGTAACCAAACTATCATGTATGATTATCGACATTGTTATATATGGATGTTGATTTATTTATGTCATTGTTGATTTCACTTTAGTTGTATATCTCGCTGTGTGTTATGATCTCATTTTATTTATTTTGCATATGTCATGTCGCGTTAATGATTGTTTGAAATCTAATGTGTATTATATTTTCTTGTGATTTTGAAGAAAATGCCACCAAAAAGAACCGTCGCAACCACTACCTCTATGACCGATGCTCAAATTAAAGCACTTATATCCCAAGGTGTTGCTGATGCATTGGCAGAACACGAAGCAAACAGAAGCAAAAAATGGCAATGACAGCCATAATTCAGGGAGTGACGGAAGAAGGTTAATGCCTATTGCTCGTGAGTGCACCTACATTGATTTCCTTAAATGTCAACCCCTGAATTTCAAGGGTACTAAAGGAGTTGTTCTTACTCAGTGGTTCGAAAAGATGGAATATGTTTTCCATATAAGCAACTGCACAGTCGTATGTCAAATCAAGTTTGCTACTTGTACTCTTCATGGAAATGCCTTGACGTGGTGGAACTCCCACGTTAGGACTGTCAGTCATGATGTTGCATATGAAATGAGTTAGAAAACTTTGAAGAAGAAGATGACCGATAAGTACTGCCCAAGGGGCAAGATCAAGAAGCTTGAGATTGAATTGTGGAACTTAAAGGTGAAAGGTAATGATATGGAAAGCTATAACCAACGTTTTCAAGAGTTGGCATTGATGTGCGGGAGGATGTTTCCCGAAGAATCTGATGAAGTTGAAAAATATGTCGATGGTCTTCCCGACATGATCCAAGGAAGTGTGATGGCGTCTAAGCCAAAGAAAATGTAGGATGCAATTAAGTTTGCAACTGAACTGATGGATCAAAAGATTCGTACTTTGGCTGAACGTCAAGCTAAAAACAAAAAGAAGTTTGAGTACACTTCAAGGAACAATCAAAACCAGCAGCAACCTTCCAAAATGCATAATGTGGCACGGGCCTATACTGCAGGGCCTAGGGAAAAGAAACCGTACAGAGGATCTAAACCTTTATGACCTAAATGCAACTACCATCATGATGGACAATGTGCTCCCAAGTGCACCAACTGCAAGAGAACTGGCCATCTCACCCGGGATTGTAGAAGCCAGCCTGCAACTGCCAACAACCAAAGAGCCCAAGGGGCAAATCAAAGAGTTCTCACTTGCTTTGAGTGTAGAGCTCCGGGCTATTTCAAGAGTAATTGCCTGAAGTTAAAGAACAATAATCAGGGAAATCAAGCTGGGAATGGTAATGTTGTGGCAAGGTCTTATGTTGTAGGCACTATAGGGACAAACTCGAACTCTAGTGTTGTAACGGGTACGTTCCTCCTAAACAACCGTTATGCTTCAATTTTATTTGAAACTGGTGCCGATAGGAGTTTTGTGTCTACTGCATTTAGTTCTTTGATTGATATCATCCCAACTACATGTAACCTTTGCCTTTTTTGTGTTTTGAATATTTCATTTATAGTCCCTTGACTATTTGACTTTCGTCAGTTTATTCAGATAATGTACCGTGTTGTCAGTGGTGATTTTATGATAATTGTGGTGATTTATGGTTATTTGTAAATAATATTCCTTTTTGGAGGTTATTATTATGTTATTTGTATTTCGGGTGGTTTGATCCGTGAATTTTGAGAAATGCCGAAAACGAGTCCTGACAAGTCCGTTAATGTCCAAATAAGTTTTGAAGGGTTTGAAGTGTAAATATGTCGTGTAAATAGTCTAAGTTAATGGAAAAGTATTTTTAAAGTGAATAAAAATGCTAAGTAACTTTGGGGAGAATTTTACGGTTTAGTTTTACGAGCTTTTAAGTGATCCCTTTGGATACCAAATCCGGTTCTAGTCCGAACATCAAGGCATGATTTTAGCAATAGTGTCCATAGTTGGTACACTTAAAATATCCTTATCCTCATTTTGGAAACACATAGTTCATTTTTTTTTAAAATCTCCTATCTTTCTCTCCCTTGTTGGTTCGTCCGAACACCACACACACACAAACATAATAGTTTTTCAACTTTGATCCAAAAACATAATGGTTGGTGATATATATTTGGTTGATTCTAGTGCTCGGGTATTTATTTAAACAACGTTTGGGTTGTCCGATTCGTGTCAAAATCTACATTTTTGAAGATTTTCTTGTAAGTTTTCAAATTAAATTTCGTTTGCCCTTTTGGGTTTATATTGATGCATAGATGTTAGTTGTACAAGTTGATCGTCATAAAAATCAATTTTTGGAAACGAAACATACACAAAAAGGGGCGTTTGGTTTGTTGGATTTAAAGAAGGAAGAAATGGGTTTTTGTAGTTTTGATGTTGTTGTCGTGATGGTTGAAAAACATATATTACTAAATATGTTATTTTGTATAATAGCATGTATAGCTTATTTTTGAGCTTATTTCATGGCTTATTGTGAGCTTATGGCTCGTGGCTTATTTTAAAAAACACAAGGAAATGTGTTTTGATTATTTACGTAGTATGGCGTATGTCATGGACTATTTTTATAGCTTATGGTGGTAACCAAATGCGATACGTAGCTTATTAGCTTAAGGTTAAGCTTAATATATGTATTGTGGAGCTTATGGACTCACGACCTAATAAGCCTATTTAAGTTGTGGCTTAATAGGAGGGCTTATTGTGGTCCGGATTATTTTTTACTTATTATTATGAGCTTATGTATAAAAATGGACCTTGGTTTTGGACTTGGATCGTATTTTGAACTTATAAATATCTTAATAGACCCTTATTGGGCCTTAAAGCCCAATAAGCGATATTTAGTTGTTATAAGAGTTTCTTGAATCTTAGCTTCAGCTCCTCTACGGTTTTCTAAAGCAACGAGGGTAATAGCTATTGTTTGGATCTCAAGATTTATGCTTAATACAATAACTTCTCGAGTATATGTGCGTACACGTCAATGATGCTTTCGAGAGTTCGCAACCATCATGGGGGAAATGTGTACATCCGGGACTTAGTTGACTTTGATGTTACCATGTCAACTTCCAAGGGGAAGTAGTGTAGACTACTTTACTTAGTATGGTTTATGAAGTATTCTGCATATGTGAGAAGAATTGATGCTAATTTCTCGCATGCACCCCCAAACGAATATTCACCAAGCCCTAATAACAAGAAGTAGTGGTCGTTGGTGTGGTTTGACTTCTATAAACTTCCATTGTACACGTCAATGACAAGTAGAAGATTGTTTAAGCTACATCAAAGTTTTAGAATCTGCTTAAGATAAGGATGTTGGTTTGGGGGAAGCTGATTCAGAAACTTCGCCAAAAAAGAGTCTATGAAGAAAGCTTTTTGAGACATGCTGCATGAATTGGGAGGAAGTTAATCCAGTTCATGCATACTACAATGGTTCCTGTACAAGTAAAGACAATGAAGATCTAAGCTGGAGTACAAGTTTCAAGACAAGGAGAACTCAGAAGACATCTTCAGCTTTGGAAGTGCTATGGAAGACTTTATTTGTGTTGTATTTGTACCTGATAGGAACATTGTAAGTAATTCCATATGTCCACATATTGGGGGAAGATTGTTAGCCTTAAAATATGGTGACATATCCGAAATTACAATAGTTTAATTATAGTGTGACACGTAGGGACTAATAATGATAAGTTACAGTGGTTAAGTGTCACTAGGACTATAAATACCCCCTCCATACTTCCATGGAGGGGTGAGGATTCATTTTACTTGTAATAAGGTGTGCGTGTTTCTCTCTCTAGAAAACACACATCTTTCCTTTCTCTCACTAAATAATAAAATGGCAACTTATTTGTTTAATCCTCCCCGACCTTCGGATCATTATCTCTTGTTAGTGATATCTAATTGTTAACACATGTTAAGTATTATAGGTAACTCCCAGCTAGCATTGCCTTAGGACCATATTTTCATTTTGTATCTCATTGTACTGGTCATTATAACCAATTTATCATGTATGATTATCGACATTGTTATATATGGATGTTGATTTATTTATGCCATTGTTGAATTCACTTCAGTTTATATGTCATTGTGTTTTATGATCTCATTTTATTATTTGCATATGTCCATGTCGCGGTTTATGGATTGTTTGAAATCTAACGTGTAATTATATTTATCCTATGTGAATTTGAAAAAATGCGACCAAAAAAGAACCGCCACAAACCACTACCCCTCTGACCGAAGCACAAATTAAGCACTTATATCCCATGGAGGTTTTGATGCATGCATAAAAAAAAAAAAAAAAAAAAAAAGAAAAAAAAAAAAAAAAAAAAAAAAAAAGAAAAAAAAAAAAAAAAGAACACTGAAGCGAAACAGAACCAAAAATGGCGATGACAGCTATGATTCAAGGAGTGACGGAAGAAGGCAAATGCTTGTTGCTCGTGAGTGTACTTACACTGACTTCCTCAAATGTCAACCCCTGAATTTCAAGGGTACTTAAGGAGTTGTTGGTCTTACTCCGTGGTTCGAAAAGATGGAGTCTATTTTCCATATAAGCAACTGCACAGTCGCATGTCAAATCAACTTTGCTACTTGTACTCTTCAAGGAAATGCCTTGACGTGGTGGAACTCCCACGTTAGGATTGTCGGTCATGATGTTGCATATGCAATGACTTGGAAAACTTTGAAGAATATGATGACCGATAAGTACTGCCCAAAGGGCGAGATCAAGAAGCTTGAGATTGAACTGTGGAACCTAAATGTGAAAGGTACTGATGTGGAAAGCTATAGCCAACGTTTCCAAGAGTTGGCATTGATGTTCGGGAAGATGTTTCCTGAAGAATCTGATGAAGTTGAAAATTATGTCGATGGTCTTCCTGACATGATCCACGGAAGTGTGATGGCGTCTAAGCCGAAGAAAATGTAGGATGCAATTGAGTTTTCAACCGAACTGATAGATCAAAAGATCCGTACTTTGGCTGAACATCAAGCTGAAAACAAAAGGAAGTTTAAGGACACTTCAAGGAACAATCAAAACCATCAGCAGCCTTTCAAAAGGCATAATGTGGCATGGGCCTATACTGCAGGGCCTGGAGAAAAGAAACCGTACGGAGGATCTAAACCTCTGTGCCCTAAATGCAACTACCATCATGATGGACAGTGTGCTCCCAAGTGCACCAATTGTAAGAGGACTGGCCATCTCACTCGGGACTGTAGAAGCCAGCCTGCTGCTGCTAACAACTAGAGAGCCCAAGGGGAAAATCAAAGAGTTCTCACTTGCTTTGAGTATGGAGCTCAGGTCCATTTCAAGAGTAATTTCCCGAAGTTAAAGAACAAGAATCAGGGAAATCAAGCTGGAGATTTTGGACCCCTGTGTGGGTATTTGAAATTTATAAGAGATTTTGGATTTGGTTGTGATTTGGGACATCACTCGAGGTTGTTCGAGGTTGATGGTCATCATAACACTTGAAGTTTATGCATTGTAGTTTTCTCTATATTGTATCTTGTGTTATGATTGATCATTATGTTGCGCTCCCGAGTTTCGCCATTGTCGGGGTGTGACACTACACTAGACCATGGTTATGACATCGAGTTAGCTGAAGGTAAAATAATTTGGGTTAATACAGTTATACGGGGTGGCACTTTAAATTTTCTAAATCATCCATTCAACATTGATTTAATGCCCGTAGAGACTGGTAGTTTTGACGTCATAATTGGCATGGACGGGTTATCAAAATATCATGTTGTAATCGTCTGTGATGAGAAGATCGTTCTTATTCCCTTTGGGGATGAGATCTTAATTGTTCATGGTGACGGAAGCAACAACGAGCACGGGTCCCGATTAAACATCATCCCATGCACCAAACTCAAAAGTATTTGCTGAAAGGATGTCATGTCTTTTTGGCACATGTTACTGCAAAGAAGGCTGAAGACAAGTCAAAGGAGAAGCGACTTAAAGATGTACCTATTGTTCGAGATTTCCCTGAAGTATTTCTTAAGGACTTGCTGGGTATTCCACCAACCCGACAAGTGGAATTTCAAATTGATTTAGTACATGGTGCTGCACCTGTAGCACGGGCACCTTATCAATTGGCTCCATCCAAGATGAAAGAATTGTCAGATCAACTGCAGGAACTTTCTGACAAAGGCTATATAAGACCCAGTTCCTCACCTTGGGGAGCTCCAGTCTTGTTTGTCAAGAAGAAGGATGGATCATTCTGGATGTGCATCGATTATCGAGAATTGAATAAGCTAACGGTGAAGAACCCTTATCCGCTTCCAAGCATTGATGATTTATTCGATCAACTTCAAGGGTTGAGTATCTACTCGAAGATCGACTTGAGATCGGTTTATCATCAACTAAGAGTTCATGAAGAAGACATCTCGAAGACAGTATTCAAAACTTGATATGGACATTATGAATTTCAAGTTATGTCATTTGGTTTGACTAACGCACCGACTGTATTTATGAACCTCATGAATCAGGTGTGCAAACCATATCTGGACAAATTTGTGATTGTCTTTATTGACGATATTCTGATATAATTAAAAACCAAGCAAGAACACGAGGAGCATCTCAAGTTAATCTTGGAATTGCTTAAGAAAGAGGAGTTGTAAGCAAAAAAAAATTAAGTGTGAATTTTGGGTTCCCAAAGTACAGTTCCTCAGCCACGTGATTGACACTAAGGGCATTCATGTAGATCCTACCAAGATCAAATCAATTTAAGATTAGGTATCTCCTAAGTTACCAACAGAGATATGTTAATATTTAGGTCTTGCCGGTTATTATCGAAGATTCATTAAAGGATTCTCAAAGATCGCCAAATCAATGACCAAGCTAACCCAGAAGAAGGTCAAGTTTAATTGGGGTGACAAACAAGAAGCAGCTTTCCAACTATTGAAAAAGAAGTTATGCAGTGCACCAATCCTGGCTTTACCTGAAGGAGCTAAAAACTTTATTGTTTATTGCGATGCTTCGCATAAAGGATTAGGTGTTGTCTTAATGCAAAACAAGAAGGTGATTGCTTATGCATCACGACAACTAAAACTTCATGAGAAGAATTACACGACTCATGACTTGGAGTTAGGGGAAATAGTGTTTGCTCTAAAGATTTAGAGGTACTATCTGTACAGAACAAAGTGTATCGTGTTCACTGATCATAAAAGTCTACAACACATCCTTGATCAGAAGGAATTAAACATGAGACAACGTCGTTGGTTAGAATTACTTAGTGATTATGATTGCAAAATTCGTTATCACCCGGGAAAAGCTAATGTAGTGGCTGACGCTTTGAGCAGAAAAGAACGAATTAAGCCATTACGGGTTTGAGCTTTAGTGATGACTATTGGCTTAGATCTTCCCAAGAAAATTTTAGAAACTCAGACTGAGGCAAGAAAACCAAAAAACCTCGATGCTGAAGATGTGGGAGGTATGTTGATTGAAAATTTAAGAGAATCAGACAACCCCATGAAGGAAAAGTTGAAACCGTGTGCTGACGGAACGCTTTGTTTGAATAACAGAAGTTGGTTGCCATGATATGGTGACCTAAGGACTTTGATTATGCATGAGTCCCACAAGTCAAAATATTCTGTTCATCCGGGTTCCGACAAGATGTATCAAGACATGAAGAAATTATACTGGTGGTCCAACATGAAAGCCGATATTGCCACTTATGTTAGCTATTGTTTGACATGCCTAAAGGTCAAAGCTGAACACCAAAAACCATCTGGTTTGTTGGTGTAACCTGAGATTCCTCAATGGAAGTAGGACAATATCACCATCGATTTTGTCACCAAACTCCCAAGGATGTCAAGTGGTTATAATACCATTTGGGTAATTGTAGACCGACTTACCAAGTATGCACACTTTTTACCCATGAGGGAAAATAACTCTATGGACAAACTGGCAAGACTATACTTGAAAGAAGTAGTCACGAGACATGGAATACCAGTCTCGATCATTTGCGACCGTAACAGTATATTTACGTCAAATTTTTAGAGGGCATTCAAAAGGCTTTGGGTACTCGTTTGGATATGAGTACGGCTTACTACTCGCAGACCGAAGGGAAAAGCGAAAGAATTGTCCAGACACTAAAAGATATGTTGCGCGCTTGCATGATAGATTTTGGGATGGTTGGGAAAGGCACTTACCGCTGATTGAATTTTCGTATAACAATAGTTATCAAGCTAGCATTAAAGCTGCCCCATTCGAGGAACTTTATGGTCGGAAGTGTCGATCACCTGTTTGTTGGGCTGATGTTGGAGACGCTCAACTCACCGGTCCAGAACTTATTCATGAGACAACCGAGAAGATTGTTCAAATCAAACAAAGAATTCAAACCGCTTGTGATCGCCAGAAGAGTTACGCTAATGTGAGGCATAAGCCTTTAGAATTTCAAGAAGGCGACAGAGTCATGTTGAAGGCATCACCTTAGAAAGGGGTTATCCGTTTTGGCAAACGGGGGAAGTTGAACCCGAGGTAAATTAGGCCTTTCAAGGTGTTAGCCAAAGTGGGAACCATTGCTTACAGACTCGAACTTCCTCAACAACTAAGTAGGGTTCACATTAAGTTTCATGTATCCAATTTAAAGAAGTGTTTATCTGATGAGCCGTTGGCAATTCCATTGGGTGAAATACACATTGACGATAAGCTTCACTTTGTTGAAGAACTAGTGGAGATTATGGATCGTGAGGTTAAGTGGTTAAAGCAAAGCCGCATTCCGATCGTCAAGGTTCAATGGAACTCCAGGAGAGGTCCTGAGTTCACATGGGAACGTGAAGATCTATTTTGGAACAAGTATCCGCATCTCTTCACAAAAACCACACCCTTGATAAGTGCCGCATCTTGAGCCTTGCGGACATGGCTCCTTTAACGAGGGAAGACTGTAACAATCCGTTATTTCAATTTATTTTATGAATCAATTATTTCCATTATTTATTTTTAAGGTTTTACGCATTTGCCTTTAATTTTCATCGTTTAGTTAAATCGCGTAAATTAAAAATCAACATTCAACGTAAACGAACATCAAACAATTAGAAGTTTACGTCTAGCAAGTGTTATATAGTTATTACGAGGATAATTTATAACTTTTCATATTATATTTTTATTGGTTACGTAAAGCGTCTATGTTTCGCAATAAAATACATTTATGCATACCCGGAAGTACCTATACCTATCTATACTAAAACAAATACACACTATTATACCCAATACCCAAAATTAAACTCATTTCTCACTTATTTCAAGACTATGGCCAAATATACAAAGTAGACACAAAAATTAATTCATAAAACCCACTAACATCACTTCACTTTGTTATAAACCTTACACAAAGGGTACCTTAAACACACTTCTCTAGTAATTGACTAATCACTAGTACTCTTCACATGGTTTTAGATGTTCCCCCTCCTAGGGAGGAGGAGAAGTCCTTACAACATGTACCCTAATACCACTCCTAACCATAGTTTGATTTAAGGTTGTTTCCACATTTTCCTTTGATATATATAGCAAGTCTTAGGTTCATTGGTATTCTCTTTACAATTTGCAAGCAAATTAAAACACACAAACTCTCTCCATACACTAAAAACCACAACTAAGAATTCCTAGTTAGGGTTTTCTAAGTTTTTGATTTTTGCAAAGATACAAGTGTTTAAGTATTGTTAGTAGTTATATCTAAGGTGATTCAAGGTGTATTGGAAGCTTGGTTGGTAAATTAAACAAGGGTTTAAGCAAAAAGAAAAATAGGGTTTTCTAGTTAGGGTTACAAATTTAGGTTTGATATCTAGGGTTTGATCTTGTGTTCTTCACCATCCTACACTCTTCTAAGGTATACTTATATCCTAAACTCTTTAATTCTTCATTTACGTATTTTTATATACTTGTTATTATGTTAATCACCACCTAGGGTTTGTTCTCATGATTTATAAAATATTACAAGCATATATGAGGTTTGAACTTATATTTATCTATGGTGTAATAATGTTTAAAATGCAAGAATACACTTTATATAAGTGTTGGGTAATTTATAAGTTTAGTTTATAAATTAATTTGTTGAAAGTTTAATTACAAAAGTTATCTATAAATTATCATGTGGACTTGGTACTTGGACAAGAGTTTTGGACATGAACTTGAGGACCTAAAATATGTACGGCTTATGGTATTACTTAATATAGAGGACTTGTATAAATTTAATCAAGTTATAATTTATAAAACTAGTTATTAAAGTATATATAACACAGCCTGTTTTGATGATTCTGTTAAGATTCGATGTTTTATAAATTTTGGAAAAAAAAAATTATGATAGTAAATTTCATAAGGAATCTAAGTGTATAAAGAACTCGAAAGACCGAGCTATAACGAAGAAGTTATGACATTTACAAGATTACAATAATTTAATATATAAAAGTGTTTCTATAAAAGTTATTTTATAAAAAAGGTTACTGTTTCATATCTGAGAAAATTTTATAAATATTTTATTATGATAGAGCATCTCAATAGAAAACCGTGCATATATAGAACTCTAAAACGGGATTAAAACAAAGGAGTTATGAGTTTTACAAGATTTAAAGTTATAAAACTATTTTTATAAATTGTTTTAGATTACTGTGTTCAACACACATTTTTATAAAAATAGTGAGTACTTTATTTAGATAGTTTATCTCGTCACGATTTCATACATATAAAGAACAAGCGAAACAGAGTTAAAAAGAGTAAGTTATGAGTTTTTAAAGATTTCAGATAAATATAAAGTATAAAACTAATTTATTTTTTATAAATAATTTTCTGTAATTTTTATAAAAATATAACATCCTGAGAAAAATATAAAAAGTGGTCTACAAGTGTTTTCGAGTCCGTTTAAGCTATAAAAACCTTAAGAAATATTGTCGTAACATTCATATAATATTTATATACGTTTTTTACTTTATAAATATTATTTTAAGAAACAATTAAACTATTTATATAATATCATTATATAAATAATAAAAATATTAAATCAAGTATTTTTAACAATAATCAATTATTGAATAAAGATAACATTTTATTTTACGAGTACAAATACATGGACACTTATTTAACAAGTACAATTTAAATATTGTTTTGACATTTTAAACTAAACCAAAAACTATTAGGCGGTGGTGTAACTCTATAACTTGTGATATTGTATTTACAATAAATACAATATTCTTATATAACATATAATTAATTAGGTTGCATTCGGATTTCGCGAGACGATTTACTTATTTGATTTAGATAATCAAACCATTCACTTGAGGTGAGTTCATAGCCCCATTTTTATACGATTCCAATGATTTACAATTCTCGGGGTGAGAAACATGCATTGTTTTACATTTGGACGCAAGTACACTTTAAACAAATTACGAGTTTGCCTAGTAGCTATAACCCACTATGCCCATGAATCATGAACTATTAATTACTGTATTGTAAGTGTAAATGATATAAATAGATCTATTTGGGATTGACATCCCTGTTCGGGTGAGTAGCGCTCACTAGTTTTGGCGATACCGAAACTACGAATGTATACCATGCCGGAACAATTTGGATGTTACGGGTTGAACGTCTACACGGGCATATTATTTGCATTAATTTGGATACATATATGTTGTAGCTTCAGTGTCATGATCTTAGTGTATTTTGTAATTACATTTTAAGATTTTGTATCTGTTACATATCTTGCACTTGGAAATCTTGTGGTCCTACTTTATACATTACTTAAACCTGTGAATTCACCAAATTTATGTTGACGTTTAAAGCATGTTTTTCTCAGGTCAATAAGGCAAGAACAAGGATACATTAGTGGTCATCATTTTGGAGTCACATTATCATAAAGATTTAAGTGCATTACATTTTGGAGTAATTGTTATGTATTAAAATCTTTTTTCCGTCTTTTGACAACGCCGTTCTATTGTGGAGTGCGAGCAACGGATGTTTGATTTGAGATTCCGACTACTTCATAGTAAGCTTTCAGTGTCTGATTGACAAATTCAGTACCATTATCAGTCCTGATGTTATGTACGGTTGCATTCAGAAGAACTTGAATCATCTTGAGAAATTTAATCACGAACTCTGGAACTTCATCCTTTGATCGTAGAAATTTCACCCATGTAAACCGAGAATAATCATCAACGATAACCAGTATATATTTTCTCCCATTGATACTTTGAATCCTCATTGGCCCGTAAAGATCCATATGCAGCAAATAGAGTTTTTCTTGAATAAAGACTTCAGCTTTGGGTTTGTGGGAGTGTTTCTTGCTTTTACTAAGAGCACAAGCAAAGCACAAGTGATCCTTCTGATACTTTAGTTTTGGAAGTCCTCGGAGGAGACCTTGTTTGGCAAGAGAAGTGATATAATCAAAGTTTAAATGAGATAATCTTTGATGCCACAACCAAGACTTGGTCTTTGACGCCTTAGACAAGAGACATATCTGAGAGGATAGTAAAAAATTATCCAGAGAAAAAGTGTATAAGTTTAAACCCCTTGATCCCTTGAGTAGATCAACACCTTCTAAGTCATAAATAAAACAAGTATGTTTGCAAAAAGCTACTTCGAGATCAGAATCACAAAATTGTCCCACAGAGAATAAGTTATGTCGTAACCCTTCCACATAGTAAACGCGAGAGATTGTAACATTTCCTATTTGATAGTCTCTATATCCCATTGTATTAGCAATATGATCATTCTCGAATATGAAGGTACCCAAAAATTTACTGACAAAGTTGATGAGTTGAGAGTGATTTCTGGTCATATGCTTGGAGCATCCGGAGTCCAAATACCACAAAACAATTTGGACAACCTGCAATCGATAAGAGAAGAAGATGGAACATTGAAAATAGTGGATCCCCCAGATTGAGGAGGTCCGAGGAGTTAGAGATTCTAGATTTTTTGATCTTAGATTTACTACTCAGTCCTACTAATTTTGGCAGCGGCGCCAAAAACTTTTGATGTGTTACAAAAGCTTTAAATTTATAGTTTTAGTTTTATCTAATTTTCAACTAACACACGGGTAAAGTATAAACCTCCATTTAAAGTATAGGTTAAGGGTAAGACCAGGTCATTCCACAGGATTGGTAATTCTTAAAAGGGTTTAATGTACTACGAAAAGGTTTATCTTATATACTGTCATGTTCTAAAGATTTCAAAGTATTTCAAGATTAAAAGTAATATTTATTTGGACTTAGAGAGATGATCATGAACAAGTAAACAATCAAACAACATGAATTTAAGCATAAAAGCATGAAAAGATAGATAATCATTCATACAATTAACTATTTCATATATTAGAGAATCCTTTTGGCCTTTAATCTTCAATATATAAAACGCATTAAGATTGATTCAAGTATGAATACGATTTGATAAATTCCCTTAAACAAGTTCGTTAGACATTTGATCAAGTGTTAAACATCTTCATTTTCGGGTTGATAAACATTTCACTAGTTAATTTTCACAAAACTAGTATCGAATTGCCATAGACAAACAATGTAAAATATAGACATATTGAAGGATTCTTTCAACCTATCTCCAACAAGTATGAATAATCAAACATCATCAAGTTACTGAATATTTAAACATCAAATTTATTATCATCACATTCATAAACATTATGTCAAAGCTTGTTCATAACATCGATCATGATAGCCCAAATAAATATAAATTACTACTCCATGTTCATAGCCACAAAACACATAACAATCATTATAGATTCAAAAAACATGATAACTAAAGGGAATAATGTGTTTATACTAATTCGACAAGCAAATGGTATGGTTTATTAGAAGAACTTTCTCGATCCAAACACTAGTTAACCAGAATTTCTACTAGTAAAACTACTCCTCCACCACCTTTGGCCTGAATTTTGTACCTCCAGCGTGAGTACAACCTGGAAACTATGTAGATTCAGAGAATACTTCAAGTTTCCCCAGGAACAACCTCTAACATGCTAGAAAAACTTCCTAAGAATTTCTAATGATTATTGAGAGATGATTGTAAGAAATGGGATGCCTAAACACTGAATTTCGTGCCCTATTTATAGCACAAGATCAGGGTCTCAGTTGGTGTTAAGGTAATTTGGAAGGTTTCTCATATATATCAATCATTATCATTTCCTTGTAACTGCAGGATAATGTGCGCCGCACTTAGGCTAAGTGCGCCGCACTTTCTTTCTTCATTAAATAGCATTTATCCCATCTTTAAGTACGCCGCACTTGGAGTAAGTGCACTTTGGCTCTTTTCATTAATTCTTCATTTATTTCCCTTATAGATTCTTCCTTTAACGACCATTAGTGCTTTCAACGGATTTCTTTGACACTTTTGGTCCTTCTCGTCATTCTTGGCCCTGAAACAATTATTGTACCAACAAACAACCAAACTTGCAATATTTCATGCGTTAACATATATATTTCATATATTTTTAAAGGATATTTTATTTATATTTGGAGCGTTATCAAACCCCCCATACTTAGGTTATTGCTTGACCCCAAGCAATCAAAGCGAAAGCATTTCGTTTTATAAAACAAATTAATGATCACAAGCATAGATAACACGACAAAGTAAATCTCGAATTTTTATAGATAAGATTGTTTTCACACTCGCTCAGTTTAGTAACATGGATATTAAACAGAAGTCACTCATACGTGCAGTCATAAAATGTTCAAATTACCATAAGCTTGTACAATAAACTAAACTTCACTGACATGGCGTAAGCACCAAACATAAACATCAAAAGAGGTAATTTATTTAGTGATATTATTTGTTTATTTGTTGAAAAAGGTTTATAACAAAATCATAATCCACTTTATCCATAATGTAACAAACTATTCATCACTTTTTTTTCTCTTTTTTTTAACAGAATTTCGGCTTATTTTTGCCTTATTTCACTTTAACTTGGGGGAAACTTGCTTTCCCCCACACTTAGAATAAACACACTATTTCAAACGAACATAGAAGTTTACAACCTTCGCATTTCATTATAATTGTGATACCAACATTTACGCTCTTCAATTCGTACAGATAAAATTTTAGATAATTTTATTAAAAAACTTTTTGAACAAAATTATTCTATACTTATATTTATATTCTTATCACCACTTTATCAGTAAAATGTTTATAACACGCGAACGTGTTTTTACTGCGGTCTTATAAAGAATTCAAGCACAAGTTCTAGAATTAACAAATCACCGGCACATTCATATAATTTAAATCGATGCCAATGCTCCAGAAAAGGCGACAAACTACAAATAAACAGCCATAACGATGGATGAGACATTTGCAATTACATTCAAATCTTAACTCTAGAAAACTAAAGATAAAATCATCTTAGGTATCAAAGATGGATACCCGAATTCTTAAGATCTAATCCTCATAAATTTTCTTTTTGGGTGGTATAAACATGCTAGTAATGTTATCAATATAGAGTCAGATTGCTTGTATGTGATCATAAAAATATTATTTTTCAAAAAAATTCATTTAACTTTAATTTTCTTTTCCAGTTTATCTCCCCCCATACTTAATATGGGCATTGTCCCTAATGTGAAATATTATAAAGAAAGATAAAAATGGGAAAGGGAAATAATACTTCTCAATTATGATGAATTACTTGAATCTTTGCTTTACGCTATTTCGTCTTGCGCCCTTCATTTTTTCTTCTTTTCCTGTTAAAAATATAAATACTTTATAGTAGACACAAAAAATAATGATATTCCTAATTAATTAATAGTAGAAAGTACGATAGTATTGTTTTGAATGCCAACATAGGCTTTTTACACACCATAGTAGTAATAATAATAATATTGTTTTTAGGGAATTTGTTTTAAAACATACGTGACCCAAAACATGCAGTCACACAATCAACTTGTGTCATCTCGACACTACTCATTATCTTGCTATTGCTGCTGCTGATAATGAGGTGGCTGAGGTGGGTACTGCTAATAATACTGATCATACTGTGGCTGAGCATATCCAAGTGGGTTATAGGCTCCCTGCAATGGAACACTGTAAACCCCAGCCATGTGCTCAAATACTTCAGCGTACATGTCTCAATGATATGACTGCCTATAAGCCATCCTCTCAATCACCCCCTGACGTATCTTCATACTACCCATCCTCTCATAAAAATCATGCATCGATGCTCTCGGGGGTCTAGGAATAGCAACTCTCGGTACACCCGGCTGTGGATCCTTAGGAATTAGTCTACCCTCAGATTCGATCAACTCCCTCAGTGTAGTCGTATCTAAATCTGTACAATAAATTAAAGCACTCAGACTCCTTATCACCACGTCACTCAAGACCCTCGCCTTCCTAGCAATCTTTGTGATAAACTGACCACATCAAATTTGACTCTCTTTTTGAGTACCATCTCCTTTTCTCTTCATCCACCTCGCAATCAATCAAGCCACATTCGCATACCCGTTTTGGTGTTTAGCATCAAACATACTCAATAGCCACAAATCATTTTTTTTTGAATTTTGTCATACCCAGTAGTCCTTTGACATAAGCCATAAGTGATCATCTTGTGCATCACCCTCAAAACTTGGCTGGTAAAATAATTTTGAATTTCTTTATGATTTTCTAATAATTTATTTTAAAGATAAATTCATAATATGAATAGTACTTTTAGATTAATCGATATTTCAACATGAATTTGATAAATAACTCCTAAATATCATAATTTAATAGGTTAATTGTTCATATCAAACATGGATTTGATTTTCCCTAATTTAATAATAAATAACCCTAATGAACAAGAAAATATATTGACAAGAAATAGATTAAAGGAAAGATATTAACATACCCTAGGCATGATTAACGATTTGATGGATTGATCTTTGGAAATTTTCTTATTTTTGTGAGAACTGCTGCGGTTTTGGGGGAGTGTGTGAGTTTTATAGTGTGCAAAATCTTGTTTTGTAAGTTTTATATATGAAAACCGCTACAAAGTGCGATGCACTTCACTGAAGTGAGGCGTACTTTCCCTTTTTTCTAGAAATTATATAAATTGTATATATATATATAATCTTTATATTTTTAATAACTTAAATGCAAATACTAACATAAACATAAATTTATTTTAATCCATCAAAACTCAACTTTTAAACATTCTTTTTATCGGACTAATGCCCATACATCAAGTGTAACCCCTTATGGATTTATACAAATGATTTTTATTTTTGACTCAACAAGAAAAGTAAAAATAGTTTAGGAGTAAATAAATATTCTCCTTTTATTCCCACTCAGTCTAACACTTCACTCAATAAACCAGTTGGGTGACATAATGTCACTCAACTTGTGATATTTTGAAATTTTTTGGCTTGTTTTCTTGGTTGTGAATGCCTGCACATAAATATTCCCATATGGGCCAGTCAACCTTATCTCAGTATGCAACTGTCCTTTTGCTTCCTCTTCGTTAGTATAACAACCCTTGTAATCAGGTTTCCAGTCACCATGTTGTAATGGTACAAGTAATGAACCAAGGAAACTAAGGGCCTTTTTCCAGACACTAATCTACCAGAATGGGTTAATGACTGCTTGTAAAGCTAATGATTGTTCAGCTGGATCATTGCAATTCAGATATGTTATCGGTTTCGGACCATATATTGGTGATCCAAACTTGTTTCTCTTAATCTCATACTCTTCTTCGTCATCACTATCGCTCTTTGCGGTTCTCAGAATATTAGATCTTACGACACGGAAAGTTTGATGGCAAATCCATCAAAAGTTGAGAAAAGTATTTCTGGGGTATTAACTATGCCATCAATTGTAAATAGGATTCCCTGACCGACTACTATTGGTGCATCTCAGTCGATTGGTATATCCAAGATCAGAAACTTAGCAATTATGATTGTGACCCCCACCTGACAAAGAACATTCGTGAGTATTCCTATAGCTTCTGCCTGGGTATGATTAATCATTGTGATCCCTCTGTCGACCTTTTTTATCTCTTCTCTTCCTAACTTCTCATAAATCCTGTAAGGCATGATATTGGTATCCGACCCAGTGTCGGCCAATGCATTTTCGTTGACCTGGCCCTCAAATCTGATAGGAAATATAAATGCTTCGGGATCGTCCTTCTCTTTCAACGTTTCACTTTTGACTTTATTTATTGCTTTTTCCTCTTCTTCCTCAATCATTGCATCTAATTCCACTTTGTCCTTCCAAATGTCATCGAGCACTTTCTTGTACTTGTCATTATAAGCCATTGTCTCAAGTACCAGCCTCACTTCCTCCAACAAAACAAACCTCTGGCTAATCCTAAGTGCCAACGCTTCCTTTGTTGCCTCTTCTTAAGTCAAATGCCTACCAGTTGACGAAGATGGTCTGATATCTTAGTAGAACAAGTTAAGATTTTCCATTGCTCTCTTCTTGTTTCGGCTAATTTTCCCATTTTACATACAAACGTCTGAAGTTCTTTTCCATCCAACAGTGGTATATCATCAAAATTGAAATCAAGTAACTGGTCGAGTCATCCATACTCTTTTTTGTCTTCTCTGAATCATCTTTGAATGGATCCTGTTCAGGATAAACAGTGTGATCACCCCTACCGAAGTCAACAATTCCATTAACTAGCCTCATGAACGATCTTCCCACAATAACTCCTGGTTCCACATCGTCTTCCTTTGGATTGATGATGAATTTGACAAAGTAAAGCTCTCCCCTCAAGGCAACAATTAGTTCTTTTTTCAATACCTTGTTTCTTTTCTTAACCTTATAATCCAAACATAGCTTTACCATAAATTCATTTGATATTAAGTTTTCATCAAATGCCAAATTGATCTCACCATCGTATGCATCCAAGCCATTCACGAAGCATGGTGTAATATACCGTTCACTTACTTCGTCTGTTTCCATTTTGTAAAAACTAAGTGCTTTTGTCACCTTCTTTTCCTTACTACCAGCTGTGTCCGTGTACTCGGGAGCATCCCAATCTCCATGCCCCTTAACTTTCTCACTAGCGATCCATAAACGTTCTCTCCTAGGCAAATCCTTCCAAGACTCAATGTTGGATCCATAATTCTTATAAAATAGCACAACACTATAACAACCATTAGTGGGTTAGTTACAACAGATAATAGTAGCTTTTTACACTTACACATTATCAACAAACAAATAACAATTTTTAATTCAAGCAATTTTTGTATAAAAACGAAGAAACAAGCATTCTCTAGACAGGAAAGTGCGGCGTACTTTTTAAATTTTTCCAAATCCTTTGTGATTTTTCAGAAAAACCGGCGCACTTAGGGGTAACTGCGCCGTACTTTTAAAACTTTCCATTTTTAAAACTTTTTATTTTAGTATTTTTATATTTCTTATCTTCATTATTTCCAAAATATTTGTTAAACATAGCAAATATCAGGTTTATAAGCACATTGATTATCATATAATTTTTATAAATCTCTTTAATTCTTTTAAGTTTTCATTTTTATTTTCATTTTGCAGGCAGTCAAAAATAAATAAGCAACATTTAACAATTAAGAAATACATGTAGGCATTTAGAACTTTAAACAAATAAGCTATGAAGTAGTTTTTTTTAATTTTCTCATTTTATTGTACAAATTACGATAATACAAGATTTTGACAATTATGAATACTAAGAATAAATTCCTCATTTTTAAATGGTCAAATTACAGTTTATGGGGTTTTGGGGTTTTGGTTATGATGTTCTTCTTTTTGAAAACTGGTTCTGTTTGTGAAAGGTGCTGGAAGTGCGGCGTACTTGGTATAAGTACAACGTACTTTCTGTAATTACAGAAAAACCGGCGCACAATGGGTATGTGCGGTGCACTTTTTGCAGAAAATTGGTTCAGTTTGCCAGAAAACTGTATGACGATTTTGAAAATTTGGTTTGTAACACAATGATGACTTATTCAAGAATGATTTCAATCCCCGGCAGCGGCCCCAAAACTTTGATGTGTTATAAAAGCTTTAAATTTATAGTTCTAGTTTTATCCAATTTCCAACTAACATATGGGTAAAGTATAAACCCCCATTTATAGTATAGGTTAAGGGTAAGACTAATTCGTTCCACGGGATTGGTAATTTTAAAAGGGTCTAATGTATTACGAAAAGTTTTATCTTATAGACTGTCATGATCTAAAGAATTCAAAGTATTTCAAGATTAAAAGTAATATTTATTTGGACTTAGAGCAATGATCATGAACAAGCAAACAATCAAGCAACACGAATTTAAGCATAAAAGCATGAAAAGATGGATAATCATTCATACAATTAACTATTTCATATATTAGAGAATCCTTTCGGCCTTTAATCTTCAATATATAAAACGCATTAAGATTGATTCAAGTATGAATATGATAATGATAAATTCCCTTAATCAAGTTCGTTATGTAACAACCCGAGTTTTTACGACGCGTATGACGATCGCGAATTCGACGTGATAATTATTATTTTATTAGTTCATGAGAACAAACATCGACATTTAAAATTTTGATTGTCAAGAATAATTATTTTCGTATTTTAGAAATGGAATTTAGAAAATTTTATTTTTGAACGTTTCGCGAGCCTACGTTTGATCGTGCGACCGTTAAGCGTTTTGAGTATCGTAGACATTTCAACGTGCTTCGTTATTATTTTTATGATGATAATTTGTATTTTATCGTCCTCATCCCGAGCTAATCGAAACCGAGTCAAAAATTTATTTTGACGTGAGTTAACATTTTTATTTAATATTGTAAACTAAATTAAGTGTGACGGAAATAAATTTAGTCAAGGAAGTATAATCCCAAGCCTTTGGTTGGTTACATAACGAAATGAATAACTTGTACTAAAAATTGAAGGACTATAAGGATGAAAGGACTAAAAGTGTCAAATGGCTAAACTTGTTTTCTATATAAAGCAACTTATACACACATATTTCACTCTTTACAAAAATTTTCTTCCTTCCTCCTCTCTTGTTACTTCGACCGGCCATCACACACACACCAAATCCGTCAAATTTTCCAACATGCAATATAACCTGAATACAAAATATTAATACTTGTGTTAAGGCCTGCGTTTCCATATAATAAAATCCTACATGAAATGGGTTTTGAAGAAATTGGTTTTCGGGTTTAACTCAAGTGTTTTGATTGAAAAGGGTGTTGTACAAGAGTTAGATTAGTGATATTTCAAAGTTGGTTTAATTGGAAAAGTTAAGGTTTTGGGTTTTGGTGTGGTTCGAACCCTCGACAAAGACAATGGGAGTCCGTGGTTTTGTCCGATGTTGCTATATAACGCATTGTGAGTGTATCTAATACTAGTGCTATTTTTATTTTTGTGATTCGATTGATTTTTGATGATTGAATGTGATGAAATCCGAGGGATCTTGCGTCGTCTAGTTTAGATTTTGTTATTGGTTGGTTGAGCGAGTCGAGTATTGATTGTAGGCCATTTTAGATGTGCCATGAATGAATTTTTGGGTCAAAAATGAATTTTGGCGTGTTTTGTAACGTATACATTCTGAGCAGAAACTTTGGCGCGGAAAACGAGGTTTGAGATTATATAAAATCTGATTTTGGTTTAGAAAATATGGTAAAGGATATTTTTACGATCGTTTTGGTGATTCGAACGCCCCGTAACTCCTAATAACAAAGAAGTTACGACGAAAACAAGATTGGAAAAACTTATAAATTTTCAAACAGCTCTTGCAAAATACTAGTTGCTGACAGAATTTTAAACGGCCATCTTGAGCACTTTCGAGTCTGTTTCGGCCTTCTGGCGAAACACGAAAGTTTCTCGGAATGACGTTTTACTTTTCCGCGAGGCTTGCTAGTTTTAAAATCGAGTAATAACGGGTCAAAACCCAAGGTCAAATTCTGCACTTTTATTAAAAATGTCATAAGATCCTGCAGAAACTTGCAGGTGCATTTTGGTAATTTTTGTCAAGTTTCAGGTCTCGACTAAAACTAAAAAGTTATCCGGAATATCGTTTTGCATAAAATATTTTATGAGTCCGAGTCGTGAAAATGTGATATAACAGGTCGTTTTGAGCGGGTCAGATATAGTAATATATACATAAAGTCAAAGTTAAATAAAGTCCAACGTTGACTTTTGAAAGTCAACGAGCTGATACAAGACTTGTTGGATGTTTATAAAAATAGTAAACACTATTATTTTTACGAGTACAACAATTTAGACTTAACGACTTTCATAAATGAATATAATTCTAAAAATAGTAACTTTAGTAAACGGACGGGACATAATCCCAACATGGGTAAATAATAACCAAATTGAATATCAAAAGTTCGATGAGATAAATAAATGGTATTATAAATATACTTGAATAATGTGACTTACTAAAAATGGTAACTTTCCGAAAATAGCAACTTTATAAAAATAGGAAGTTTTCAAAAATAGAAAGTTTCCGATTAAGTGACGAATAATATAAATGAAAGAATGATCGTAAGTCAATTATGTGGAGTTTAGGATTTAGGACGCGCAAGTGGCTTTCTCATCACATGTGTATGTATATTTATACTATTTCAATAGTTGCGATGCACACACTATTCAATCGTACTTTACGGTATAATAATTGAGCGACATAAATTATAGGTCGCGGTTGAGTTCGTGTTGAGACATGCTTTTATTTAGTCACGTTTATTTGATCTCGGCTTTTAGATCAAGTGAGTCCATAGCCTCGGGCTTTTTAAAGTGTTTTTGAATGGTATATAATACGCGAGGGGATAATTTCTTGGTTTTTGGAAAAGTGAACGCAATTTGTTGTAGATACGTGATAAGATTCCATTTTGACTATTAGTATATCTTTACTGTGTGATCCGTAGTTGCCTAGTTGTAGTAAACGCTAATCATTAACCTAAATCTATTGGTTGTTGAACCCTGTCCGGAGTTGAATCCGTTGGTGAACACCCTGTAACTGACATTTTTTTGGTTAGTATTAGGTAATGGCTACCCCATCATTAATTGTATCCTGATACGTGATGAATTGTTATTTTCGGTACAACGGGGTGACACCAGCCGCAAGATTCCTTCCGTTTCAAGTGATTTTAGCCGTTACCCAGCGTCGCTAATTGAATTTTTAAAAGTTTCGTTAAGCTTTTACGTTTAACCGGGATTTTCCCCTGTTTATCTAAAATCATCGCCGAGTGAACCGGACACCTAACTTGTAGTATTTTGGCAATAGCCATTTTTATATTATAAGAAATATTAAAATTTCATAATTTTCCAGAATACCGTGTCGTTTCGTTATTTTACGTAAATCGTGATTACTTAAAATATGAGCATATTCATAGAGTTACTTAGAAGATTAAATCAAACATAAAGCACTATATCCTAGAAAATGAGACCATTTTCGTCCCCACCCCCCACCCGTTTTCTCAACACGTCTAAACAAACCCCCATAGAACCTTGATGCGAACCTTGGATGCCAAATTTGAAATTTAAAGTAATAAGACAAGATTACAACTAGCATTTATCCTTGCATAATTGTGATTAGAAGATCATTTTGGTCCCCTCTCCCCTCTTTGTCCTATCCCATGAAACACACACACTTACACACTCTTAGTGTGTGAAGCAATTGTGCATATATACCATCCTACATCTTATTTTCTTATTCATATCTCACATACACTTAACATTTGAGTTTTTCATTCGCTCACTTGCTCTCCTAAACCCACGAAAATACATACATACATATTGATCCAAAAACTCTTCAAGATTTGTTGAATGCTTGATCATTTGTATCATTTGGGTATTAGTTAAACAACATTTGGGTTGTTTTAGTCTTCCTCATCCTTCTAAAAACCTTCAATCTTTGTAAGTCTTCAAATAGTTTAATAACTTGTACTTTCATAATCATCTTGATGCATACATACTAGTTGTACAACTTATTTTGTAATAACAAAGATTTTAAAACTACATAAACCTTAAAAGGTTATGCATATGATTCGAAAATAATAAAAGAAAATATAAGGAAAGTATAGTTTTGTAATCGTGGTTATTTTCGTGTAATCAAAATGGTATGTTATAGCTTATTTATGTTCGGCTTATATAATAAGCTTTTGGAAAAGCTTATTTTGATTTTTTGAGCTTAATGGGCTTATGTATGGTCCGGCCCAACTAGAAAAGGAAGGAGAAATGTTTGTTTAGCTTATTTTTGTTTCGGCATATATTTTGTTAGCTTATTTTCTAGCTAATTTTGAAGGGACAAATGGTAAACTTATTTCGGCTTAACAAATAAGCCCGAATATAACTTATTGGGCTTTTAACCGCGTCCTACAACCAAGACCCAACAACATGAGCTTATTTTTGAGCTTATGTGGTTCGGCTTATTATTGCTTGGCTTATTGTTAGCTTATTGATAGCTTATTTAATAGTGTACGACTTAGACGCTATACATTTAACTTATTTTGAACGTTGGACGTTGCGAATAATAAGATTAGGCTTATTGGGCCTAAAAACCCAATAATGGTCTGAATGGTCTTTTGATAAATTATAAAAAGAGATTTGATGATGTATAGTTTGTAATTATGAAAAGTGGATTGAAAGTGATTTGAAAATGGTTTTAAATAAAGCCTACAACTTTAGAAAACGTGTAAACACGAACCGGTCATGCCGAAATTTGTATAAATTATTATACTTAGTATACTAGGAAAAGCAACCATGATATAAAAATAGTACATGGGGGATATTTAATAAAGCGCCCCCAAACCCCCTTCGAGGGCTATTTTATAAATTTTAATGGGCCACTTGAATTTTTGGCTAAAATGACTTAACTTTTAGTGGATTTATAAATAATTTTTTTTAAGTTACTATTGATGAAGAATATTTTATAGGTTAAGTTACTATGCATAAATAATATATTACAGTGTTTTATAGTTTTCTGATGAAATAAAATGTTTTGTACTAAAAGTAAAAAGTGGCTTAACTTTGAAAGGGTTTTGTTAAAAATTGAAATAAAGTGTTTTGGACTAAAAGTGAAAAGTAACTTAACTTTTAGAGGAACTTTAATAAAAATGAAATGAGGACTTTAATAAAAATAAAATATTACTAAAATGTTTTGGACTAAAAATGAAAAGTAACTTAACTTTGAAGGGGGTTTTTATTAAAAAAGAGAATAATTATTATAACGAGGCATGCAGACCCGTGCGATGCACACGGCTTGTGTCAAATTTTTTTCTCATGTGGTTGCTTGCATAATGATTTTGTTAGAATGTTGATGCGTTAGTCTGATTGTGTAAGATAAAACAGAAAAATAAAAGAAAAAAAAAAGAATTGTTAAACAAAACTTTAAAATTTTAAAGGCCCATTCAATTGACAAATTTCTATTCACCATATCCTGACCCTATGGATTAAGCCCATTGTTCCAAAAGAAAACACTCGTATGAAATACAAAATGCTAAGAAAACTATGAATTAGGGATGCATCCAGTTTTTCTTCATTTTCTCTCATCAAGCTTACCTCTATATCTATCAACCACATCCCATCCCCGCTGAAACCTCGTCACCGCCAAAACCCTCACCATAACCAAGACTACCACCTTGACCTACTGTTGTGTTTTACGGATCTAAGAGGCTCACATCAGACTCTTCCACCGCCACATCAGACTTTTACAACCGAAGCCGGAATCTAAGAAACCCTCTTCACCGCCAAAACCCTCACATCAGACTTTTACAACCGAAGACGTTGTCGTCGTTATGCCATAATTTATTTTCCCGATCTGGATGTTTCACTCATTATTTTCTAGATCTGACTATTGTTTCTCCGTCACCATTAACGATCACCACATCCATATCCCATGCCCACCGAAACCCTCATCACCTCCAAAACCCTCACCTCCCCCAAGACTGTCCCTTGATCTGCCGCTGCGTTTTTCAGCTATGTCGTGGTTGTGACGGTGAAAGACTCTGTTGTGAGCCTACTCAATATAAATACTTCAAAGAAGAAGTTGAAGGAGTTATACAATAAATATGGTTTATGTGGTTATTACTTGGTTCATGACTTTATAAATTCTTGAATTTAATTGTTGTATATATGAGGCTGTTATTGCAGATCGTTTGTATTCCGGTTTGTGTGGATATCACTTATGAGATTGTAAGCCTTTAATGATACAGCCCCATTAAATTTAGGGGCTGAATCTTTTAATATAATAGATTATTATTCATTTTATTTACAAAAACATTTTAATTACTATGCGATCACAAACATTAATTTTTAGAAATATATTAACAAAAGTACACTAGTAAATCCTTATGCATTATCCGCAAATTCTACACTACTCCGATATTAAACCAAACCTTCATTTTATAGGTTGTCTTTACGAACCGTCGTCCGTTATCGTGTGATTTATTCTAGACTATTCTTCTTCGATTCACCAATCACGGTGAGTTCATAGCCCCACTTTTAATTGTTTTGAATAATTGTTTTATAACTTGGGGTGAGAAACATTGCTTGCTTTTAAAACTAGACACAAGTACTATACGTGAGAAATTCCCCGTTTACGTGTTGCCTAAGTAGCGTTTAGACCTCTATTGCCAGAATTATCATGAACTGTTAATCACCTTTAACCGACTGGCTGGTTAAGTGAGCGCGAGTGAATATATAGATCTATTAGGACTAATTATCCCTATCCGGGTAAGAAGCACTTACTAGTTTAAGTTTTCCAAGAACTAACGGATATATGTCATGTCGAAACTAGTTAGGTGGTCTTTGGTCGGACACCTGAAGGGCAAGCCTTATAGCAGTGTACATGCTATCTTTCATTATTAGCTTCAGTGTCATGAGCTTAGTGCAACGTAAATGCCTCTTTATGTGAAGTTGTATCTCCTATGACTGTCGCATACGTTTTGATGATCTTGTGGTCCACATTAATTACGTTTGAACTAAACCTATGAATTCACCAACTTTATGTTGACGTTTTAAGCATGTTTTTCTCAAGTGCTTAGCATGGATGTCGTTGCTTGACTTATTTGAAGTCTATTTGCCCGGACCGGTTTACCAGAAATTTATTTATGTCTTTAAATATAGTTGTTGAACTTATTTAAGCTTTCGCATTTTAACTTTTGAATCTTTTAAATTTGATCGATGTAAACTTATTAATATTTTAAATATATGCAACGGTGTTTATTTTTAAAACGTACCATTAGAGGTCGTTCTTTATGATTTGTACTTGAGATATTCAGTAACGTCACGCCCTCGAACGCTAAATCAAACGGGACCCTATTTGGGGGTGTGACAGATTGGTATCAAGAGCCAAGGTTATAGAGAACCAGGTAGTATAAACTAGGTCTGGACTATAACCAGTATGTGATCCTATGTGATTATGTGCCTTACGTGATTTTACATATACGTAATATGTATATGTACTATGTAATTAAATACTAAGTATAATTACTATTACTATAATTATATTGCATTCTTTTCGCGGTACTTCATCTGATGGTTTATTCATTCATCCATTCATCTATGCACTTATTTACCCATTCATTTATTCATTCATTCATTCATTTACCCGTTTGACCATTCTTTCCCGCATCATGCATGGTTGGTATAAAGGATATTTATATAAACTTTTCCTTGTGCAGGTCATGGCTATCTTTATTATCTCAGTTTCATAAGATTCATCTGAGGAGAGTGTAGGGACATCTACTGGACGAGTTATCTTGTTTGGTACTATCCCTACCACTATCCCTGACACTACACCATCCGTGATTCCACCTACTACCCATATTGATACCACACTAATACCTACTGTTTCACCCACTATCCTACCATCACCTAATTATACACCCGCATCACTTGATTATACACCTGCATCACCTGATTATTCACTCACATCTGATACGCAGTTTGATCCATCCGATGATCCGTCATCAGACCATATACCACTACTACCAGCTACTTCACCATTTCTTTCATCGACCGATGAGTCTTCAAACAGTGATATACCTGATACAACACCATCACCTACCCATGGTACACCATTTACTGAGAATACCCTTTCTACCTAGAGTACACATGTTGCACCTAGTGCACTTCGACGTCGAGTCATGGTTCTTGCACCTGGGCAGCCTATTCCTCATGGTCGATCGTACCGCTACCATCTTAACGGGCCGATACACATGATGACTGCGAGGAAGAGGGTTGGATCGTTACCCACTCATCGTGTTGCTGTGAGACATTCAGTTGATTACTCTTCTTCAAATAATTTTTCTTCGGATGATTCTTTGAGAGATTCATCATCGAGTTCGTCATTAGAGACTTCTTCAGATTCTTCTGTGGATGCTTTATCTGATTCTGCATCTAGTCGTTCATCTTCCAATCATTGATTACCATCACCATCATCGGGTATGAGACCTAGTCATCATTTATGTTCATTGGTACCGAGTGTTCATCGTTTATCTGCTGCTATTTCTGATGGACCATCTCATGATTCTTCTCTTGCGAGTCCTTCTCGCAAGAGGAGTAGATCCCCTGCTGCATCTGTACCGTTATCTCCGCCTATCCCTGGAGCATTGTCTTATGCACGTGGTGACCTTTTACCATCACCTAAGAGGATTAGGAGTTCTGAGTTTGCTATGGATTTAGAGGGTTGTTTGGAGGATAGTTTTGAGCCATATGTACCTAGAAAGGCTGGATTGGGAGTTGCCTTTGAGGATGAGAGTTCTGAGCCGTCTTAGTCTAGAGGTGTTGATTTAGAGATAGATGTTGATGTTGTGATGATTGATGAGATTGATATTGACCCCGAGATTTAGGCAGAGATTGACGAGTGTATCGCTTATGCGGATGCTCTTAGAGATAGAGGGATTTATGCTAAAGTTGTAGTTAAGGCTATTGATCGAGAGGAGATCGAGACGGGTGTGAGAGGCCCGGTTGAGGTTAGAGTTGATAGAGTTACTCACCCAGTGGTAGCTAATGATATCCCTAAGCCTGCTCAGGAGGGAGCTGTAGAGGTTACGTATGAGACATTGGGAGATTTGGTTCAGAGGTTTCATGATACTAAGGAGATTCCGGTTCATCATGTTCAGGCTATTGAGAGTGTCCAAAGGGATCAGGGACACAGGATAGTAGTGATAGGACAACAGAGTGCTGATATGTTGGAGAGGATCAGAGAGCTGGAGCAGGATAATATGAGACTTAGAGACATGATGGATGTTGCGAGTCAGAGAGTTTCCCGGTCTCAGCATAGGGAGTTATGTGTTCAGAGGGAGATGAGACAGATTTGGCGTTTCAGATTTTATGATCGCATGAGGATTGCTAGGATTGAGGCTTGTGCCAGGAGGCATTTGGGTTACCGTTCTTAGATTATTCCTAGAGTATCCGAGTGTTGACCCGTAGCACCTAGTAGTAGCTAGTTAATAGGGATTTGTAAATCCTATATTTTAGAACCTTGTTGTAACCATTAGTATTGATGATATGAAATCTAATGATTACCATTCTATGTTTGATATTCTTAACTTAATGATATTTTATTTTGCTTATTGCACATTGCATTATTACAAAATCATGGAATTATCATGAAGTTATTATGATTTTGTATTTTCGTGTAATAATACTTGTTATTTTATTCGAACCCCATAAACAATCTTGTGTCACCACGAAAATTTCATCATGTTATGTATCGCTACGATGTATGACAATGCTTAACACCCGATCTGGAGCATCAAAGACACGTGCAGGAGTCAACGAACAAATTAATCATCAAATAGCAGGAGCGTTGGGAGCTCGTAACGTTGCCATGAACCTTGAACCCCTTATAAGAGATGGGGATGAACAGGAAGAAATAAGTGGAAATGGAGGAAATGGAAATGGTGGGAATAGAAATAGAGGAGATGGAAATGAAGGGAATGAAAATGGAGCAAATGGAAATGGAGGAAATGGAAATAGTAATGGGAATGGAGGAGGAAATGGCTATAACTTCAGAGGATTTGTGCCTGCTCAAAAGTGCACATATCAAGACTTCCTGAAGTGCCAGCCACTTAGCTTTAATGAGATGGAAGGAGTTGTTGGTTAACTCGTTGGTTCGAGAAGATGGAAATGGTGTTCCACAATAGCAACTGTCCAGAGAAGTACCAAGTAAAGTATGCTTTATGCACGCTTCTGAACAGTGTATTGACATGGTGGAACTCTCATAAGAGAACAATTAGGATTGAGGCTGCCTATGCCATGAGTTAGGCAAAACTTATGAAGTTGATGACAGAAGTGTACTGTCTAAGAAACGAGGTCCAGAAGATAGAGACCGAGTTGTGGAACTTGGCTGTAAAAGGAAATGACTTGACTGCTTACACCAGAAGATTTCAGGAATTGGTGTTGTTGTGTACTAGAATGGTCCCAAATGAGGAGGACAAAGTTGAAAGATTTGTTAGAGGGTTGCTTGACAATATTCAGGGAAATGTAATCGCTGCTAAACCCACTAAACTTTAAGATACAATTCGCATTGCCAACAACTTAATGGATCAAAAGCTGAAGGGATATGCTAGAAGTGTTGAAAACAATAGAAGGTTGGATAACAACCCGAGAGACAATAGTGGACAGCAACCAGTTTACAAGCGGCAAAATGTTAGAGGCCAGAACATGGCAAGAGCTTATACGGTTGGGAACAATGAGAAAAGGGGGTATGTTAGATCTCTTTCCTACTGCAACACGTGTAAGTTTCACCATGCAGGGCCGTATACTGTGATATGTAGAAACTGTAAGAGAGTCGGTCATATAACTAGGGATTGTACGACTACAGTTACTCCAAACACTCAGAGAGCCCCAGTTGGGAATCAACCGGGTATTGTTTGTTATGAGTGTGGAAGGCCAGGACATTTTAGGAAAGATTATCCTAAGTTGAGAAATCAGAACCGTGGAAACAAGACTAGAAAACAGACTGGAGGCAATGAAGCTACATCTAAGGCTTATGCCATTGGAGGAGGAGGAGCAAACCTCGATTCCAACGTTGTCACGGGTACGTTCCTTCTCAATAACCGTTATGCTTCTATATTATTCGATTCAGGAGCCGATAGGAGTTTTGTGTCATCTATCTTTAGTGCTTTGCTTGATGTTGCACCATCCACTTTAGACACTAGTTATGTCGTAGAACTTGCCGATGGAAGAGTTTCAGAAACAAATGTTGTCCTTAGAGGCTGTACGTTAGGATTATTAGGTCATCCATTCGTCATAGATCTAATGCCTGTAGAACTTGGTTGTTTTGACGTCATCATCAGTATGGATTGGTTGACGAAGTACCACGCGTTGATCATTTGTGATGACAAGGTCGTCCGTATACCTTATGGAGATGAAGTGTTGATAATCTGAGGTGATGATTATGACGGCAGAAGTAAGTTAAAGCTAAATATCATATCGTGTATGAAGACCCATAAGTATATACAAAAGGGATGTCAAGTTTATCTAGCGCAAGTTACATCTAAAAAGATTGAGGACCAATCAAAAGAGAAGCGGCTTGAGGACGTGCCAATTGTACGTGAATTTTTGGAAGTCTTTCCAGAAGACTTGCCTGGACTACCACCTGCTTGATAAGTTGAATTTTGAATCGACTTAGTCCCTGGTGCTGCACCTGTAGCACGAGCCCTGTACCGATTAACACCAGCCGAACTTCCAGTTTTGTTTATCAAAAAGAAAGATGGATCTTTTCGGATGTATATTGACTACCGAGAACTAAATAGACTTACTATGAAGAACTGATACCTACTTCTGAGAATCGAAGACTTGTTTGATCAACTTCAAGGGTCAAGAGTATACTCTAAGATCGACCTGAGATCTGATTATCACCAACTAAGAGTTCATGAGGAAGACATTCCCAAGACTGCATATAGGACTCGCTATGCCTACTACGAGTTCCAATTAATGCCATTTAGTTTGACTAATGCACTGGCAGCAATATTCATGGATTTGATGAATCGGGTGTGCAAACCGAATCTGGATAGATTCATGATCGTATTCATTGATGATATTTTGATTTACTCAAAGAGCAGAAAGGAGCATGAAGGGCATCTTAAGTTAATTTAGAGGTTACTTAAGAAGGAGGAGTTGTACGCCAAGTTTTCAAAGTGTAAATTTTGGTTGTCAAAGGTACAATTTCTTGGTCACGTGATTGATAGTGAAGGCATTCACGTTGATCCCGCTAAGATTGAGTCCATTAAGGATTAGGAGTCACCCAAGACACCAACCGATATTCGTTAATTTTTAGGTTTGGTCGGTTACTACCGATGATTTATTGAAGGTTTCTCAAAAATCGCTAGGCCTATGATGAAGTTGACTCAGAAAAGTGTAAAGTTTGATTGGGGTGAAAAGGCAGAAGCTGCGTTTAAGCTGTTGAAACAAAAATTGTGTAGTGCGCCGATTTTGGATTTACTCGAGGGAAGTAAGAACTTTGTGTTATACTACGATGCTTCGCATAAAGGGTTGGGCGCGGTTTTGATGCAAAAGAAGAAGGTCATAGCTTACGCATCCTGCTAACTCAAGGTTCACGAGAAGAACTAAACCACACACGACCTAGAGCTTGGTGCAGTAGTGTTTGCCTGGAAGATGTGGAGACACTATCTGTATGGTACAAAGTACGTCGTGTTCACTGATCACAAGAGTTTGCAACACATTCTTGATTAGAAGGAGATAAACATGAGACAACGATGGTGGTTAGAGTTGTTAAGCGACTACGACTATGAGATTCGATATCACCTAAGAAATGCGAACGTGGTGGCTGATGCCCTGAGTCGAAAGGAAAGAAGCAAGCCGCTATGAGTTTGAGCCTTATTTATGACTATTAGGTTAAATCTTCCTAAGCATATTTTGAGTGCTCAATCGGAAGCCAGAAAAGAAGAGAACTTCATCAACGAAGATTTGCATGTCATGATTAACAAGCTAGAACCTCGTGCTAATGGAATGTTATGTTTGAACAATCAAAGTTAGATTCCGTGTTTTGGTGATCTGAGAGACTTGATTATGCATGAGTCTCATAAGTCAAAATATTCCATCCATTATGGATCGGATAAGATGTACCAAGACCTAAAAAAGTTGTATTGGTGGCCCAACATGAAAGCAAAATTTCCACCTATGTCAGCAAGTGTTTAACGTATGCCAAGGTTAAGGTAGAATATCAAAAGCCTTCTGGTTTGTTGGTTCAACCAGAGATCCCCCCATGGAAATGGGAGAACATAACGATGGACTTTGTGACTAAATTGCTAAAGATGGCAACCGGTCAAGAAGCGATTTGGGTAATTGTTAGGATTTATTGATTTAATGATACAAAAGAATGAAACAAGAATGATACAAACGGATTACAAAAGGGTCTAATTCGACAATATGGAATTCTAGAAGATGAAGGATTCTAGAAGACTTGCTTAAAAGATAAAGAACAAGATTTAGGAAAGATTTAGTTTCCTAAAACAATTAGATTTCCTTTGTAAGTCTAGATGGACTGTATATATAAATAGACCCCTAGACATTGTTTAGGTGTGTGTTTCCTAGACGTTTTGTATGTTTTAAGGTGTTTTAATCATGTTTTAAGAAAACACCAATGATCTCACCACTTGAGATCATTTTAGCCCTAAGATCAAAGTATCTTTGATCCCTATTACAGTTAGGTAACATGTTCTATCATGATCAAATAGAATTGGGGCTTGTATGAATATAAACCTTATTAAATAACATTGTTCTTTGTTTAAATTCTGATGCGCAATAACAAACTTTGTTATTTTTGTTATTATCGATCTTAACAGTTGGGATCTGTTATGATGTAAAAACCCTAATTTTTAGGGTTTGTATTCATTCCTATAATAACTTCTTGTAGGTGACGAGCATATTGTGGTGTGTTTGCGGTATAAAAAGGGAGATGTTGTTGGGAAGTTTCTTGGTATTTCACGTGTTATGGATCATAAGAAGGATGTTTCTCTTAAGGATGCGATAAGTTCTTTGCTGTTGAAGAATTCATTACTTTTAAGTAATGTTCATGGGAAGAGTTATAATGGCGTTAGGAAGATGTACTATGATATCAGTGGTCTCAAAACATTGATCAAGAATGAAACTCAATCAACGTATTATGTTCATTGTTCTTGAGTATACTTAGTGCTGTCAGTATACTTAGTGCTGTCAGTATTGTTAATGCTGTTTCGTGGGTATTAGTACATCTAAAGCTTAAAGCAGTTACTAATGCTAGGGATTAAAGGAATTACTACTGCTAGCTTTGTCCGATATCGAACAACACATAGTCTGGTTCTCGGTTGGATCAGAAGTTCTCAGACAGAACAAGATGTTTGGTCTTCAATAGTGATTGGTTTTTATTAAAGTGGTTCTCATGTTTATGCTGATTGAAAGATACTACTGCTTCGTACAGGGTTACTACTGATAGAAAGTTAATACTGCTAGTTAGTAGTTAATACTGCTAGTGTATTGTTACTACTGCTCAACCATTAGTGCTGCTCTTCATTGTTACTATTGCTTGGTATCGATTACTAATGTTAGTCATTTTTTCGTACAGTTCTTATGGTTGATTCTATTACTTTTGGTCAAGAGATGGTTAACATATTGGTTTCAGGGAAAGAATATGATAAAGTGTTTAACCATTTGGATATGCTAAATGAACCACTTGAGGGGAAGGTTTTCACTTGTACAAAACAAGTTAAACCTTATTACTACTGCTAAGTCATTATTACTACTGCTAGTTTAAGTTTCTACTGCATGAATTCATTATTCTTATTATGTGTCATGGAGGGTAATTTGAGACATTGGAAAGCTTAGATTAGAAGTGTAATATATGGTTTGTAGTTGTAAAGATCAAAGTTACATATGTTTACAGTCCCCTAATGGATAATGACAAAAAGGGGAAGATCATGTTACAGAGAGGATATGATATAATTTGCAACTTATTAAGTGTGGTGGCATGGCATGGAACAAGGTGTTGAAGAAGTATCAACAAGTTCAAAGGAAATCTTAAGTTAAGGGGAAGATTAGAATATGTTTCATTCATGGAATATTTGAAGATGTACAAGATATTCATGTGCTTAAGTTGAAGACAAAGCTTATTATTCAATAGAGGAAGATTGATGAAGATTAAGCTACTATGGATCATCTTTGAATCAGGTTACTATTTGTTTTGTCAGCATCAAATTGGGGAAGATTGTTGGGATTTATTGATTTGATGATACAAAAGAATGAAACAAGAATGATACAAACGGATTACAAAAGGGTCTAATTCAACAATATGGAATTCTAGAAGATGGAGGATTCTAGAAGACTTGCTTAAAAAGATAAAGATCAAGATTTAGTTTCCTAATACAATTAGATTTCCTTTGTAAGTCTAGATGGACTATATATATAAAAAGATCCCTACACATTGTTTAGGTGTGTGTTTCCTAGATGTTTTGTGTGTTTTAAGGTGTTTTAATCATGTTTTAGGAAAACACCAACGATCTCACCACTTGAGATCGTTTTAGCCCTAAGATCAAAGTATCTTTCATCCCTGTTACAGTTAGGTAACACGTTCTATCATGATCACATAGAATTGGGGCTTGTATGAATATAAACCTTGTTAAATAACATTGTTCTTTGTTTAAATTCCGCTGCGCAACAACAAACTTTGTTATTTATGTTATTATAGATCCTAGATGAGTTTTAATCAATCATAACAGTAATCGTTGATAGTCTCACTAAGTCTGCTCATTTCTTGCCTATGCGAGAGGATGACACGTTGGAGAAGTTGACAAGACAGTACTTGAAGGAAGTAGTCTCAAGGCATGGAGTGCCAGTTTCGATCATCTCTGATCGTGATGGGAGATTTACTTCACATTTTTGGAAGTCTCTAAATAAATCATTAGGTACTCGATTAGATATGAGTACAGCTTACCATCCATAGACCGATGGTCAGAGTGAGAGACCCATTAAGACGTTGGAGGACATGTTATGTGCCTATGTACTCGACTTTGGAAAAGGCTGGGATAAACATTTACCGTTAGTAGAATTTTTGTACAACAACAGTTACCATACCAGCATTAAGGCTGCTCTATTTGAGGCGTTATATGGGCGCAAGTGTCGATCACCTATTTGCTGGGCTGAAGTTGGAGATAGTCAACTCACTGGCCTAGAGATCATCCACGAGACGACTGAGAAGATCGTTCAAATCAAGAGCCATTTCCAAGCTGCCCTTGACCGTCAAAAGAGTTATGGCGTCGTAAGATAGAAACCCCTCGAGTTTCAAGTAGGAGATAAGGTCATGCTGAAAGTGTCACCATTGAAAGGGGTGATACGTTTTGGCAAATGGGGAAAGCTAAACCCTCGATATATTAGACCTTTTAAGATCATTGCTAAAGTAGGAACCATTGCCTACCGACTTAAACTCCCAGAGCAGCTGAGTAGAGTTCATAGTAAGTTTCATGTTTCAAATTTGAAGAAATGCATGGCTGACGAACCTCTTGCTATACCATTGGATGAAATCCAAATCAACGACAAACTACACTTCATCGAAGAACCTGTCGAGATCATGGACCATGAGCTCAAACGTCTGAAGCAGAACCGTATTCTGATTGTCAAAGTACGCTAAAACTCTAGGAGAGGTCCTGAGTTCACCTAGGAGCGTAAAGATCAAATGCAAAAGAAGTACCCATATCTTTTCCTAATTTATGCGCCCATGACAGAAACTACGTCATAGCTTTAAGGAAAAAGCTCTTTTGTTGATCCCACTTCAATAGATCTTTAATTCCTTATCTTGTGTAAGGTTTAGTTATGCAAGATAAATTCTACACAACTATGATAGAAACTTTATAGAATATATCAAAGATTATGCGGAATCTAATCCTTGATCAGTAAGAAGAATATGCAATAGAATAGTAATTCTAATGAACACACAGATTAACAAACAAAGCATTAATATATTAATACGAATACTCTAACAAGTATTAGGGTTACAAAACCTTGAAGCTAAACGATATCAAAACAAAAAGATTTCTAGATTTGTGATGTCAAAATCTATGCCCTAGGACCTCCTTTTATACACCAAGGAGTCCTAGTTGATTTACAATATATTCCTAAATCTTAGAATATTCTCTATCATCTATTTTATAAATAACTTAATACTTATCATAAGTATTCTTGATCTTCAATCAATCTTTATCTCTTCTCTGATAAGTCTTTGATCTCTTCTCTGTCATTATCCTTTCTCAGCAGTCTTAATCTTTTTAGCAGTTGTAACTTTGTACCAGCAGCATTAACTCTGAGCAAGCAGTAGTAACTTATACACCAACAACATTAACTTAGCATTAGTAACTTGAAGATCATCATGAAGTCTTTTAATCCCAACAATCCTCCCCTAAACTTAATATTTATCTTCAAAATCTCAAGTTTCTTCATTGAAAGCTTCATTAATCACCAGGAGGATGCTTCTAAACACTTCATTGTTTCTTGAGATGTTTAGTGATGAGCTTAAGAAGTTGATAACACATTTCTTTCCAATGATCAGCTTGAAGCTTATGATTCAGCATGTCTATGATTGTAGCAGGTGTAAGGGGATATCTTTTCTCAACTATAACACCCCCAAGTTTAAAACGCAGCAGAATACAACTTTGGGGTGCTACTTCGTAGTACAAGCTCACGAGTCACAATAAACGACTTAAAAAGAAACGTTTACTAATAAAGATTACATTTAACTTTATTAAAAGGATCAGAGTTACAAGGTCCCAATAACTTTTAGAAAACTTATTTCCAAATAAGTCACAATATGACAATTTTCCTTTAAAACATTTTATCATATATATAAAGTTCACGAAGTCCACGTCCTTCGATATCCGCACACCATCCCATTCAAGAAGCAAGCAAATACCTAAGATAAACATGCTAAAACGTCAACAAAAATGTTGAGTGTATCCATAGAGTTTATAAACAATCATTTTGAACACAAGCATAGCAAAACATTTAGTTCATAGAATAATCACAACGATGCTAGAGCTACGAACCGAACCTTAACCAGGTGCCCAACCCGGAGTGATAGTGTTACACACTCCCAATACTAAATACAATATGTCTCCGTATGCCCTCGCGAGGAACATACGCCAGACAGATTGTTGGGCCAAAATAGATCTATTATTATTGCATCAGCGTTTACCGGTTATCGGTAATTAACAGTCCATGAAGGAAGGGCCACAACATGCCACTCATAGCAACGTTCACATAATAAAATCACCTGTGTTTGATTTTCTAAAACAAGCATGTATCTCTCTCGTGGGTTTTTAAAACATAAAAAGATTTAAATGTGAGGCTACGAACTCACCGTAAGATAGAAGTGCCGAACTAGAAATCAAAGAATAAGGATAAATGCCGGAAACTCAACCACGACCTATAATATTGGCGCGTGTTTAAAATTCATACTAATAATGTAATGAAACTTTTACTCATATATAAATTGGCATGTAATATGATCATATATTCAAGAATCCACGATCGAGAATCACTAATATGCTATACTTGTATTTTTTAAAATTTATCGGCTTTTGCTAGTAATTTGCTATCGCTTAACGACTTGCTAAATGACTTTAATCCTTGCTTATACTCCTTTCCTAGATTCATATGTGTTTTAGTTTACTACTGTGTTTCCCTCAAAAGTTCTAAGCAAGTTTTACTCTTTATAAAGATTAGCACACAATGACAAGCTCTAAACAGGGCCTGCAGAAATATAGCAAAAGTTGGACACCATTTGACACCCTTAAACCTTTCAGAAAATTATGAAAAAAAATCAGTAGGTCACACATATCATAGGAAAGCTCCAGTTTAAATTTCATCCAAAAATATTAAGTTTTTATCCGTCTGCTCACTGAATATTTACAACCGAAATTCTGACTCAGAAACCCAGTTTTGACAAACAATTTCGTAAACATGTTTTGACCCACTTTTAGGTACCGAAAATTGTTGAGGCCTAGTTCGTTGGAAAGTAGACTCGAAGTACTTAGTCTTAGGGTCCTGCAAACCTAGAAAATCTATTCGCATGATCAAGTTATACTATCCGCAAGATGGGTTAAAATTCTGCTCAAAAACAATGTGTGCAGAATTTTGCCGTTTTAGTTTTCAAACTTTAAAATGTCGTATCTTTTTCGTTCTTAAGAGTTAGAAGCTCTTCCTTATATCAAAATGATCCTTAGGACGACCACTATCATTCTAAACAATAAAATCTCAGTTTGAATGACACTCTTCTTGCCAATTTAAGCCTAAACTTTCTGGTCTAATTGAGGGTTATAAAACCCTATCAAATCTCTAAAATTTCGCATCAAACACGCTTCCAATAATCTCAAACTAACCTATTACATCTAATAACTCACTAAACTCGCCAACTACATAAGAATCATAACTTCTAATTTATTTCATGGATTCTCAAACATAATCAATGTACATGCAAACCGATATATATGTAACCAAATTGAAATTAAAGAAAATACTTACAAGAAGATAAGGAATCAAGTAAATGATCAAAACCACAAACCCTTGTGGTTTTGATGCTTTGGCCGAACACAAGAGGGAACAAAGGAGGACCCAAAATCTTGATTTTGCTTCACCAAACTTATTAAAAACACTAATTATCAAATCCTTGATGATCTTCTTGCACCCAATTAGATTAAAACCCCAAAAATTAAAAGTTTATAAAATCAAGAAATCATTAAAACTTGATGCATGATGGATTTCTTGTGAATAGGATTGATTAGGGTTAATATAGTAGTGATTTGGAATAGATTAGGAGGGATTTTAAGGATCAAGATTGAGGATGATGATGGTTTTTGGTCACTGTGTGTCGAACACAGTATGGAAAAGGAAGAGGGATGATGTTTTTTTATCTGTGTTTATGTCGTGTGTGTGTGTGTGTGTTTTATATAAAAAAAGAGTTGGGTTATATAAGGTGTAAAATTAATTGTTTCCTTTTACAACTTGAATTGGTAAAAACAAATAATACTGCATATGGTTTTTGTTTTATAAAAAAAGGGAAGTGGAATTATGGTAGGACTTTATTTAGGAAAGTCTTATATATATCTAGTTGCCTAATTTTTATAAAAGAAATGTTGTAGGATGTTTATTGTGTTATTTAAACAAGGAAATAAATAAAAATAAAAGGGAGTGTTTGGTTTGGGCTTAAACATTTATTTAAAATGTTAAAATTGTAAAAATATCATTTTTGACGCGGTTCGGCCAAACACGAATAAGAAGTCGAAAAATACTAAAATGAAAATAATTAAGCTATCGAAGCAAAAATATGAATTATTGATTTCTCGATCATTAAAAATGGATAATTATCCAAGTCGTAACACACGAATAATTTAAAAGTGACGATTTTTATCAGGTCGAGCAAAAAGAATAAAAATGAATTCTAATAAAAAAAATTGGCTCGGTTCAAATATTGATCTTAAATTCAGAAATGTTACATATATGATGTACCGTAACTCATTTATCTTTTGTAAATAAAAATAATAATGTAAAGCATATATGTATTGGTAAACGGGTCACAATTGACGCATATGATATGTAAATATGTGAATTTAATCCATTCCCAATGGTGTTATTTAAAATAAGCATCATCTAATAATGTTTGGGTTATAAGTGTAACACGTTATGTAAAAGGTTTTAATTGTGAAAAAAGAAAAAGTACATGCTTTTAGCTCGAAATCGTTTGTTAATTGTAGTAACGGATTAAAAAAAGTTGAGTTTTATACATAAGCAAAAGTTCATTTTTTATCGAAAAACAATTATGTGCTTATCAATTGATGTTAATAATCAAGTAATGCCCTAAGCTTCAACATTACAAAGTTAAGAAAACTATATTTGCTCATTCATACCCATGTAGATAGGAAAAAAAATACTATTACAATAATATATGCTCTATGCACAACACTCCGCAGCAAAAATAAGTTTTAAAATAATATGTCAGAACTGTAAAAGTTCAATTTTTCCCAATGAGCAACACACATATGAAATTTTCACATAAGTAAAAATTTAATTTTTCCCAAAAAACAAGCCCGATGCAACGCACGGTACTTGCAACCGTCTTTCTAACCAAACCCACAAATATGAACTTATATCATACTTAGTAGAAGTCAAAGTCCGATTTTTCAAAAAACAGAGCCCGGTGCATCGCACGGGCTCGAACGCCTCATGCAATTATATCATTAAGATGAATGGTCCTCTTATAAATAATAAAAGTCACATGAAAACTTCATGGTTTTGATGCTTGAAAAAAAATGACATGTGAGTTAAAAAGAATTAAAAGACTATGTTAAAGAGTTTTTTTTGAACGGCGAATTTATTAGAAAAACAACTAGCAAGAAGCTAGAAAAGATTACAAAGTAAGATTCGGATTTTTCAACCACTCAACCCAACTAAATCTAGCCTTGCATCTAAATCTACACCAATAGAACGAACACAAAACTAAATCATAAAAAAGAATCGCTTTGGAAGGACTTCTTGAATCAAATAAGGACTTGTTCCGAAAATTCCATACGAGCCACCACATAGCATAAAAAACCCCTTCCAACATGTCCCTATGTTTCGAATGCAATCTACGAACTTGAAACCAATCCAACCAATCATCATAAGAATCGAACTCCGAGTAGCTTAACTCCCACCATGAAGCTATCTTACGGTATAGATCTCGCACCATCGAACAAGCAAAGAAAATATGACTTGTAGATTCAACCTCCTTATTGCAATTCGGGCAAATGATTGATTGTAAATCGAGACCTCTACGGGACAAATTAAGACGAGTAGGTAAAAAATCAAACCTGACTTTCTACGCCATGACATTTATTTCTATAGGAACCACCTTAACCCATCACGTCTTATGAGGGATCCAGTCAAACGATGATCATCAATGAAGGATTCCTAACGGGCAGTCAGGCGAGGATAAGTCCAAAGCCAATGTTTGTTCTGGAGAAATGTTTATTGTTTCAATTGATCGAAACCAGAAGACCTATAAGTATTCCCAATATGATAGTAATGCTTAGCTGGGACACAGTCATCAAACGTGTTGCACTTTGGGAAACATCCGTGTTCTTGGGATGAATGTACTAAGGGTCAGGCCTAATCTTCTCGTCACATTGTTTTTACTTGGTTGCTATTGGACGCAAGATTTTTGCACTACAAGGGAAATTAAAGTGATAATTTCGGGTTCCCGAATCAACGTGGCTAAAGTTTTTATAAGGAGCACCTTCGAGGACAAGGTGTTTTTTGCGTGTAGCGGTGTTTGTATACGTTCCTGGATATTAATTATGGAATAGATATGAAATAGGTATTAATTGATTAAAGAACCTATTGTATTTGTTTCTTATTAATATTTACGAGTTCCTTTATTTTGATTTTCTTGGTCAAAACTATTTTGTTGTTTCCTTTCTATTATGTAATCTTAGTCAACAAGAATTTGCTCTATTATAATGACAATTAGGGATTGTATTGTTGCTTTTGTTGAATGATAAAGATTATTGATTTGCTAATCATTGGGGAGATCGGTTTATCTTAATAATTTTATACCAATTAGGGGGTGCGGTTCTATCTCATTACAACAAAAAAAAAAATAGACCATTTTTCTTGTGTATTTGTTCTTTTTTCTATTTTAATCTCGATTCGGGCTTCGTTTGCATTTTTCATATCTCATATCGTTATTGCTAATACGACATATTTTAAACATAGGTTCTTATTATTTAATGAATATTTATATTCATGAACGGACATGCGGGGGCGGGATCGCCTAAAATCGCCAAACCATTGCCATTCAATCTGTGCAATTCGTTGACCCTCATGCTTGCTAAATCAGTCATATGCCAGGACTTTAGCAACAATTTGTCGACTTATTTCCGGCTAAAGTCCATCCAAAGTACAAGTTTTTATAGTTATAGGATGTACAATGGCATTACTAGTCATGGATGCATATCTAAAAGATTTTTATCATTGTTAGACCTGTAGGGTGTTCACCGCGAAATCATACCCAAAAAAAGAGATTTTTAACATCATTTGGTGCTGGTGCATGGCTTTATTTCCATGGATACATACCATAACGAGATTTTTAGTACTTTCACCGGGTGCTCACCCGGGCTGTTTTAGCCCTTGGATTACTTTCCTAATAAAGACGATTTTTACTCCACAGGGTGCTCACGGGCTTTATTGCCACAATGGATCCTTACCCTTTCAAATGGTCAAGTTTACTTTGATTTTTTCAATCCCTAATCCACGCTTCACGGTACCCCAGGCTATGATAGTCATTGGCCCACCCTGGATCCATGGATTTTTCAAAGCTTAACACAATCGCGACCCCTCCTACCCCGATTTCGTCTCGGGACTTTCATTCCGATGCGTCGAGGACCCTTTATCCCCATGTCTTTCAAACGGGCGGGCTAAAAAAAATCCGGGTAAGCGGTACCCTCTGATACGAATCGTCATGTCACAATGCCGCCTCTAGCGCGACACAACGTATCGACTCTCGACTAAATCACTTTGATCACATAATCACATTAAAGATAAATAACAATCAGAAATTTTGCACATTAAAATTTTCAACGTATGGCTATCGACGTTGACCTTCAACGATCAAAGAGGATTCCAGTCAAGCACTAAGGGACTCTCAACTGAATAAAACGAAGATGGCAAACAGGATTGGTGTTATCTACCGCACAATGCGGCAAACTTCATCTGTGTAATCACGTACCATTTTATTCCCCTACAGGGAAAATGATGATGGAAGACATCACTTTGATCTAGTAGGATCTGACCATTGTGCTTAGATATCATACCGAAGGCTCTCCTTTTGAGCCATCCTTGTTTAACTCTACGTTGGTATTCGAGTCACAAGGCAGAATAGGAACAAATCAAACACCTCGAATTCACAACTCGAGCGTGTGTAGGATCCAATGTCAGATGACCGAACACATACGTTTAGGGGGTAGAAGTTTTCTTCACGATTACGGTTTGACATAGAAGAAACTTTCCTCTACGAACGTTGTTCGACATATCAAAAAAATGAAAGAAAGATAATGTAAGATACATTTGATGTAGGAGGAGTCTATTTCACGGTTATCAATTGGTAAAATCAGAGTGATTTTCGTTTTGTCGTAGGATGATTTCCTTCACAATTATCGATCGTTGTAACAAGAGAAAGTACCCGTAATTGCTTGATGTAGGAGAAGTCTTTTTCATTAGCCTCGGAGTTACTCGAACTCGGCTTTCATCCACTTTGGAACTCTTCTGATCTCGTTAAGATACCTTCTCAGTGTCGGTATTAGGTTTCTTGGTATTTCATCACCAACATTGTGATTTCGATGGGATTTCACACGTTACACATGACACATGGAAATACTTTCCAGAATGATTCGGTCAAGGTAACTTTCTAAGTCAACACCAACCAAAAGAAAAGATTTCAAGGAACACAAGAAAGATCAGACTTGTTCCTATAAAATCGAATCGAATAGGATTACTTGCATAAGGATCCACCATTTGGAAGTTTTCTCACCCAAACATTTATCCAAAACCACTAGTTTAAAGGTGACGATTAATCCAACATAGCGTGGCTCTTCCTGAATTATGGATAGTTAGCTAGGCTATACATAATTGAGGACCAAGCGGTGATACATCCGTCCTCGTCAAAAAGAAAACTTTTTGATTATTACACATCATATATGATGATTATGAAAGTTTTTGACCTATCCTTGAAAATAAGTAAATCATTTGACATAGAAATGGAAAATTATTTTTACCTCTATTTCGAGAAACACACCAACTATTGTTCATTCATTTTTGGGATGCTTTGTCTTCTTGTGAAAATCGACGTAATTTGGTACTTAGTTTGATAAAACATTTCATAAATTATTGTATATTTTTGGAATCAATTGTTCATAAAATGACATTAAGGTGGTTTTGGATCAAGGATCATAGCAAGTGCAAAGATAGTTGTAGTAGTAAGTCAAGATATCCCCCAATGCATTCTAATGAGGTAATCGGCCGCGAGATTTTTTCTAACTGATATTGTCCCACACTAGGAGTCATGTTACACCTAAAGATACGATATGGTGTCCTCGAGGGTAACAACAACCTCTACTTATATATCATGATATAAACACGAGCTTCATTACATAGGCTGATGTAAAACGATTTTCATAATCTCCATAATGAAGCCAGGAGGTCGTACATAAGCCCCTAATTATTACTTAAAATATCTCGAGGTTATCGCCATTGTTTCACGTTAACAATTACATTCCACCAAAATATGGTTGCCAATAACATGAAATAGAAAATGCTGGCAATGTTTATGTAGAGGACAAAAAATACTCCCGGATTGCTTTTCCCTTATCTATACTGCACATGCACTCAGTTTAGTGATCTTTAAATAAATGGTCTTATGCAACGGACATGATCTTAACGTGAACATTACGGACCTGGTCTACTGTGGTTCAGGTTAGTATGTGATGATCTCTCTCTATGCAGTGAGGCGTCTTTCAACGAGCCGCACGTCCACGTCCTATTGTAGTGTCGCGTTTTGATGTGTGGTTGGTTGGGTGGTGAGAAAGTGGTAGGTAAGCAGGTTCCTGGAGTGTGTGTGACGGTGTTGACGGGTTGTTTCTTGTTGTCCCATGGTGTATGGCTTGGTGTTTGACTGGGCAGAGGGCGTTTGTTGTGCTCGGTTCGGTGTGGTTTTTTGATTGATGTGGGAGGTTCTGAGTGGTGTGTATATGGTTTGGTAGGGGTGAGGGGATTGGGGAGTTCGGGTGTATGTTGCTATTGTGCGGGGTATTTAGGGTCAATTGTCGAGAAAAGTTTCTATTTTTAGAAGGGACGGTTATCGGATTATCATATTCGATAGAAATTTCTAGAATTTTGAGTATTTTAAATCTCGAAACTGGTGTCACATTTTATTGTCATCATTTCTGTTTTTCCTTTAAATGTAGATAGTATGTTTTATTGGAGAGTTCTTTTTGATGTATTTTTTTTTGACCCTTAATATCAACTCTTCTCATAGTTGAACCCATCCGTTAACAAATTCATTTCGTTGTTTTTCTCTTACTATCTAACGTACTTTCTTATGTTTGACCTAGGGCCGAGTCCGGAGTGCCTGCCTCTTGAAGTGAGCTTGTTCGTTGGTTTGATAGGAATAACAAATATTATACTGTAATAGATCATTATCTTTCACAAATGCTTCCCAATCAAGATCGTAGTAGAGAAGAAATAGTTTCGCCTTGTTCCTTTGTTCCATAACTCTTTGGTTCCTTAGTCGTGGCTCAAACCACAACAACCAAACCGAAACACAACCAAAAATCTAACCAAGCCTCAAATCTATATAATATCATAATGTATATATATATATATATATTACACATATACGAAATTAATCATATCATATCATAATGGCGACACCATTACGTAATATCAATAGTACAACTCGAATGTACACGTGCAACGATGATCGAAAGGCATATATATATAGTGGTTCATCGTTTGAAGGATATCGTATATTTATATATACTCATTTTATACTCAACGTACTTGGTATATAGCTATACAATCAATTGGCTAGCACAAAGGCCACATAAAGGACCAGGAGGATACTTGCTGCGTGTGTTCGAACATTCGGTGAATGACTCCGATGATTTTTTTTCAAAAAACAGTCATAGTCCAGGGTTTTGAAAATAAACGACCCTTGTTTGCTTTGACTCGTTGCTTCTTTTTAAAAGTTAGTGGTACCATTCTATAATTCCACCCACAAATTTACCAAAAGCATCGGTAAATACTCAAAAATTGGGGTGCTACTTGTAATACAACTTACGTAGTCATAGTATTTGAACTATAAAGTATACGTTTTACTTAATAAAGATTACATTCAACTTTATTAAAAGCGTCAGAGTTACAAGGTCCCAATAACTTGAAAAAATCTTATTTCCATATAAGTCACAATATGACAATTTTCCTTTAAAACATTTTATCAAATGTATAAAGTTCAGGAAGTCCACGTCCTTCGATATCCGCACTCCATCCCATCCAAGAAGCAAGCATATACCTTGAGCATAAACCGGCTAAAACGCAAAAACAATGTGGAGTGTATCCTTAGAGATTTTTATAAATCATTCATTTTGATCACAAGATAGCAAAACATTTGTTCATTGATAATCACAAAACGAGGCTAGAGCCACATAAGCGAAACCTTAACCATGTGCCCAACCTGGAGTATGAGTGTTACTCACCTTCCCAAATAAAACTTTTTTAAAAAAATAACAATTTGTCTCTGTTATGCACCTGGTTTGGAACACATGACCATACCGGTCGGTTAGGCCAAAATAGAAAACTATATTAATGTATAACGTTTAACCGGTTTATCAGTAATTAACGGTACATGAAGGAAGGCCACTACATGCCAATCATGCAACCATTAACCTAATTAAAATCACACTGTGTTACAGATTTTCTAAAACAATCATGTATCTCCCTCGTCGGTTTTTAAAACATAAAAAGATTTAAATGCGAGGCTATGAACTCACCGTAAGATAGAAGTGCCAAACTAGAAATCAAAGAATAAGGATAGATGCCGGAAACTCAACCGCGGCCTATAATAGTGGCGCGTGATTAAAACTCATACTTATAATGTAATGGAACTTTTACTCATATATAAATTGGCATGTAATATGATCATATATTTAAGAATCCACGATCAAGAATCACTAATATGCTATACTTGTATTTGCTTAAATTTACCAGTTTTTGTTAGTAATTTGCTATCACTTAACGACTCGCTAAATGACTTCAATCCTTGCTTATACTCTTTTACTAGACTCATATGTGTCTTAGTTTACTACTGCGTTTCCCTCAAAAGTTCTAAGCAAGTTTTACTCTTTATAAAGATTAGCATACATTGACAAGCTCTAAACAGGGCCTGTAGAAACATAGCAAAAGTTGGACACCATTTGACACCCTTAAACATTTTAGAAAATTCTGAAAAAAATCAGTAGGTCACACATATCATAGGCAAGCTCCAGTTTAAATTTCATCCAAAAATATTAAGTTTTGACCCGTCTGCTCACTGCATCTTTACAACCGAAATTCTGACTCAGAAACCCAGTTTTGACAACCAATTTCGTAAACATGTTTTGACCCACTTTTAGGTACCGAAAATTGTTGAGGCCTAGTTCATTGGAAAGTAGACTCGAAGTATTTAGTCTTAGAGTACTGCAAACGTAGAAAATCTATTGGCATGACCAAGTTATACTATACGCAAGATGGGTTAAAATTCTGCTAAAAAACAACTTGTGCAGAATTTTGCCGTTTTAGTTTTCAAACTTCAAAATGCCGTATCTTTTTCGTTCTTAAGAGTTAGAAGCTCTTCCTTATATCAAAACGATCTTTAGGACGACCACTATCATTATAAACAATAAAATCTCAGTTTGCACGACACTCATCTTGCAAATTTAAGCCTAAACTTTCTGGTCTAATTGAGGATTATAAAACCCTATCAAATCTCTAAAATTTCGCATCAAACACGCTTCCAATAATCTCAAACTAACCTATTTCATCTAATAACTCACTAAACTCGCCAACTACATAATAATCATAACTTCTAATTTATTTCATGGATTCTCAAACATAATCGATGTACATGCAAACTGATATATATGTAACCAAATTGAAATTAAAGAAAATACTTACAAGAAGATAAGGAATCAAGTAAATGATCAAAACCACAAACCCTTGTGGTTTTGATTCTTTGTCCGAACACAAGAGGGAACAAAGAAGAACCCAAAATCTTGATTTTGCTCCACCAAACTTATTAAAAACACTAATTATCAACTCCTTGATGATCTTCTTGCACCCAATTAGATTAAAACCCCAAAAATTAAAAGTTTATAAAATCAAGAAATCATTAAAACTTGATGCATGATGGATTTCTTGTGAATATGATTGATTAGGGTTAATATAGTAGTGAATTGAAATAGATTAGGAGGGATTTTAAGGATCAAGATTGAGGATGGTGATGGTTTTTGTTCAGTGTGTGTCGAGCACAGTATGGAGAAGGAAGAGGGATGATGTTTTTTTATCTGTGTTTATGTCGTGTGTGTGTGTGTGTTATAAAAAAAAGGAATTGGGTTATATAAGGTGTAAAATTAATTGTTTCCTTTTACAAATTGAATTGGTAAAAAAAATACTACATATGGTTTTTATTTTATAAAAAAAGAAATTAGAATTATGGTAGGACTTTATTTAGGAAAGTCTTATATATATCTAGTTGCCTAATCTATACTCTTTATAAAGGAGATTTACCCAAATGTTGAAAGTAAAAATCTAGAAAAGTTGAAAATCCTTATTTTAAGAAACATTGGAAAAATTAAAATCATTATAACCTATGAATTAATAATAGCAAACGAAACTGATATGTACTCCCAGTCAAATGAAACTGATTGCCTCATTAATTAATTGATTGACCCAGTTTAAGAAACATTGGAAAAATTAAAATCATTATAACCTACGAATTAATAATAGCAAATGAAACTGATATGTACACTCAGTCAAACGAAACTGATTGCCTCATTACTTAATTAATTGACTCATTTTAAGAAACAATGGAAAAAATTAAAATCATTATAACCTACGAATTAATAATAGCAAACGAAACTAGTTTGTACACTCAGTCAAACGAAACTGATTGCCTCATTAATTAATTGATTGACTCATTTTAAGAGACAATGGAAAAATTATAATCATTATAACCTATGAATTAATAATGGCAAACAAAACTAATATGTACACTCAGTCAAACGAAACTGATTGCCTCATTAATTAATTGATTGACTCATTGGTGAGCCCATTAATCTCTTATAATTTTCATTGACTAGGGTTTGGTAAATCCCCTATAAATAAGGATCACAATTGCGTGGAAAAATACACAGAAACATAAACACTTAGAAGCTGCCACGGGGAATCGCTGCCGAAAACGAGGTCGTTGTCATAAATTTCCGCCGTTATGCGCGGGTACACGAGGTTGCTATGGGAAAACGAGTTTTGAAAATATAAAAAAGGGTTTAATTTGACATGTTTTTTCAACCAGAACCGGTTAAACCTTGGGTAGAACTGGGTTTCAAAACATTATGTTTGATCTCCAAACTAGAAAAAGTGTTTGATCAAGGAGGAGTCTACACCTCAAATGTCGTATACTAAGAAGTTTTACACGATGAGTAACGTGTGTGCTGTTGGATTTTATCTCATAATTACGTAATGTTTCACTTTCAATTTAACTGAATGTCTTGTTTGATACAAGTTAAGAATTTCTTGCATTTTATGAGTGTTTGAAATTTCATTTATGTTAAGAATTTCTCGCATTCAAGTACAAAGCCATAACATTATCAATATTGGATATCGTTAATTATCGGCCACAAGAGATTTTTCGTGCATGCACGGGTATTCGTCTAGTTTTTATAAAAGAAAATGTTGTAGGATGTTTATTGTGTTATTTAAACAAGAAAATAAATAAAAATAAAGGGAGAGTTTGGTTTTATGTTTTGATGGAGCATAAAATAAATTAAGGAGGGTGTTTGGTTTATAGTTTAGTAGGATATGTAACAATGAATAAAAGGGGGTGTTTGGTTTAGGCTTAAACATTTATTTAAAATGTTAAAATCGTAAGAATACCACTTCTGACGTGGTTCGGCCAAACACGAATAAGAAGTCGAAAAATATTAAATGAAAATAATTAAGCTATCGAAGCTAAAATATGGAATTATTGATTTCTCGATCATTAAAAATGGATAATTATCCAAGTCGTAACATACGAATAATTAAAATTGATGATTTTTATCAGGTCGAGCAAAAATAATATAAATGAATTCTAATAAAAAAAATTGGCTCGGTTCAAATATTGATCTTAAATTCAAAAATGTTACATCAACCAACATAAAGATAGGCAGACTTTGAAACCTCACAAAGTGTACTCTACAGATATCAAATAATTCCCAAATCAGCACTTTGTTTCCTTGTAGATTCCTCCATACCATATCTTCTACATCTGGTTCAAACATTGTTTTTCGATCACCTCATAGTACTCTCTCATATCCCTTTTCTGGCCTTGTATATCCATGCTTAGCTTTCACCAATTTCTATAGTGTTTCCAAATCTTCTCTGTCAAAATCTCTAAGCATCTGAATAAAGGATGAGTACCTTCTTGAACTTCCATTAGCCCTTATGATTTGAAAGAAGCTCATCTTTCCTTCTTTAACAATCTTCCAATCAATAATGCTTGGAGGCTTATTAGCTAATGGTATAGCATCAATTGCTACTTCCTCTTCATCAGGAACAATTTCCATAAGCTTTTTTATCTTAGCTTCTTCTTGATCATCATCTATCTTTTGCTTCTTTGCCTTCTCTTGTTCTAGCTCATCTCCTGCTCTCTTTAAGCAGCTTTCTTGTGCTATTGTCTTACTGCCTTCTACTCTTACTTCACTACCTTATACCAATTCTGTGTCCATATCTACAAATGTGTTTACCCTTTTCATTGCTTTATCAAATAACTCTTAAACATTGGCAAAGGACTTAGTCTTTAAGTCTTTAGGCTTCCATCCTGCCAAGTTTTTTAGATAGGTACACATTATACTCCTTTGTTGAGCTTTAGTTGGGGGTATGTTCCTATTTTCCTCTGCTCTTTTTGCTGCAAATAATTTTCTTCTTTTCTCTAAGAGTTGTTGAAACAGTTTAGACTTCTCTTTAATAGTCAACTCTTCTTGTTCCTCTTGTTGCAGCCTTTGAGCTAACTCATAATCTGTCTCAACCTTATCCTGAATATCATTCCATTATACAATTAAGGCAGCATTGGCTTCTTTTTTTCTCTTGCAATCCTCTCTTCCTCATCAAATTGAGCTTGTAGCCTTATAGCTTCTTGTTTATCAAAGAGGACTTGATCTTTCTTCTTCATCTTCAAAGGTTCTTCAACCATGTTTCCTTTACCCTTGTCCTTTAAAGAAGTTATTGGTGTAGATGCTTGCTCCTGCTCTTGAATAACAAGCCCTTTAGCCTTTGGTCTTGTAACAGCAGTTGTAGTTTCTGTAGCAACAATTGTAACAGCCTTGGGTTTAGCATTCTTTAATTTTGCCAGTGCTTGAGCTAAAGTCATGTCAACATCAGATAAATCTTTGCCAACACTAACTGGAGTTGTACTTGTAGTTGTAGCAGCATTAACCGCAGGCTCTTCAGTTTCTACAAACACCTCATCACCATCAAAATCATGCACTCTAAACATATCAGGATCAGTATCAAAATGAGTACTATCCAAGGTGATGTCTTCATCTACATCAATATCATGAATTTTCCTCCCCTGTTTGGATGCATCCTCCTGATCACCCAAACTAGCTTCATCATCTGAGGAATCAATTCTAGTAGACAGACCAACCTTGTATACCTTTTTAATCCTATGATTTCTTGACTTTTTCCTCCTCTTTAGCTTTTTGACTCTCTTTTTCAGACTTGTAGTCTTTTGTGCTTGAGAAGTCTTTGTGTTCTCCAGGTCAAGAACTCTTTGTTGCAATTTGGTACAAAAATCCATAAATTCCTTAAGTTGAATAATATCCTCACCACTAAGCAGTAGATCATTGGAATGTGGAGATACATTCTCCTCATTAACAACCTCATCTGCTATAATGGTTGTAGGATCACTAGGCTGAGGTACCTCAGTGTCCTTTCTTCTTGGCTTCTTGGATTTTTGTTTCTTCTAGGGTTGTGATGTTGATGGATGAGTAATGACGGGTGTGTGATGGGGATCAGTAGGGATTGCTGAATCTTCACCCATGTTAGCTTGAGCTTGTACCATCATGGTTAGAAATAATGGTTTGACTCTTCCAAAAAATCCTTTTCCTTCCCTCTTCATGTTCCTAAAGATCTTCATAGTATGAGAGGGGGTAACATAAATCCATTTATGATTTGACATATCACCAACTTGTTTCTCCAAAAACACTTGTACAAATCTTAGATACATTAAGAATGTTCCCATACTATCCACATTCCTCACCATATTATCAAAAATATACTTAGAAAAGTTAAACTTTTGGTTTATAGCTAAGCAGATAATTGCAGAAGCCATAGTGCTACTAAATTCATTCCATGCAGTAGTCTTAGCACTTAAGCATTGTAAGATGGTATGAATCAGGAATTTCCATTGTGGAGAGAAAAATGCTTTATAGAAAGTTAACCTTTGTGAAATCTTCTCATATCCCATCCTTGTAAGTTCTTTAAAAATTGTAGCATTTGGCAAACAATCCATACCTTCAGCATCATCCAATTGAAGATCACTTCTAATAGAT